>CAUYON010052834.1:0-27592 GCA_963573935.1 Arctocebus calabarensis
ATGTTTTTACATAGTAAATAAGAAAATCTCATGAATGTTATGTCAATCAGGTTGATAAAAATATCTCAGATTGTATGTGAAGCCCACACACTGTACCCCATGATTGAATTATTGTACACAGCTATGATTCAATAAAAAAAATAAATAAAATATGGATGATAAAGATAATAAAAGGAATAGACAAAAAAATGGAAAGATAAAACCAAAAGTCAGATGAGAGATAGATAGAATATAGAAAGAATATGGTGGAGCTTAAAGAAATGAAGCAGACAATCAGGGAATGTAAAGAAGCAGTGAAAATATAAAAAATAGCTTAGACCATGGAGAAGAAAGAATTTCAGAGACAGAGGACAAAATTCTCGAGTTAACCCAGGTAGTTAAAGAGGCAGAAAAGAGAACAGAGAAAGCAGAACAAGTGCTTAGAGAACTAGAAAAGTCCATGAAGCATTTAAATGCATGAATGACAGGGATTCCTGAAGGGGAAGAAGATTGTCCCAAAGGAATGGAAGCCCTCCTGGAGACTATCATAAATGAAAACTTCCCAAGTTTTACTAATGATCCCGACACACTCCTTTCACATGGATTGAACACTGGCCATCTCTACTCAAAAAGAACCTCTCCAAGACACATTGTAATGAACCTGTCCAAAGTCAACATGAAAGGAAAAATTCTGCAAGGAGCCAGGAGTAAGCACCAACTGACCTACAGAGGCAGACCCATTAGGATGACAGCAGACTTTTCAACTGAAACATTGCAAGCCAGAAGAGCACGGTCATCCACCTTCAACATTCTTAAACAAAACAATGTTCAGCCCATAATTCTGTGCCTTGCTAAACTAAGCTTCAAAATTGATGGAGAAATCAAATATTTTGAGGATTTTCAAGAACTGAGGAAATTTGCCACAACAAGACCAACACAATAGGAAATACTTAGACCTATTCTAAACATGAACCACCACAATGGACTGCCAACAAAGTAACCATCCAGAAGCTGAAGGTCAAAATTTAGCTTCCCCAATGGTGCAAAGGATAAAACTACACAATGGACTTTCACAAAATAAGATGTATAGAACTCCACCACAGTTATCAATTTTCTCAATAAATGTCAATGGACTGAATTCACCACTGAAGAGATACAGGCTGGCTGATCAGATAAATAAGCACAAGCCATCAATAGACTGTCTCTAGGAGACACTCCTAGCCTTGAAGGACAAATCAAGACTCAGGGTAAAGGGATAGAAAACAGTATTTCAAGCAAATAGAAATCAGAAGAAAGGAGGTTTTGCAATCTTACTTTGAGATACAAGTGGATTTAAAGCAACTAAAGTTAAGAAAGACAAAGATGAACAGTTTATACTGGTCAAAGGAACAATATAACAAGAAGAAATTTTAATTTTCAGTATTTATGCACTCAAATTAAATGCTCACACATTTATGAAATGGATTTTTATGGGTCTGAGCAATACGTTATCTCTTAACACCATAACAATCAGGGACTTTAACATCCCTCTAAGAGAGCTGGACAGATCTTCTAAACAGAAACTAAAAAAACATACAAAAGATTTAAATGTGACTCTAGAACACATGGGATTAATAGAAATATACAGAATACACCATTCCAAAGCTAAGAAATATAAGCTTTTCTCATTAGCCATGATACATACTCCAAAATTGACTAACTCTAGGATACAAATCAAACATCAACAAAATTACAAGAATAGAAATTATAGCTTGTATCCTTTTAGACCACAGGGCAATAAAGGTGGAACTCGGCTTGGCGCCTGTGGCTCAACAGGCTAAGACGCCAGCCACGTACACCTGAGCTGGCGGGTTCGAATCCAGCCTGGGCCCGCCAAACAACAATGACAGCTGCAACCAAAAATGGCTGGGCGTTGTGACAGGTGCCTGCAGTGCCAGGTACTTGGGAGCCAGAGGCAAGAGACTCGCTTGAGCCCAGGAATTGGAGGTTGCTGTGAGCTGTGATGCCACAGCACTCTATCCAGGGTAACAGCTTGAGGCTCTGTCTCAAAAAAAAAAAAAAAATTTAAAAAAAAGGTGGAACTCTGCTCCAACAAAAACATTCATCCCATATGAAGACTTGGAAATTAAACAACCTAATGCTTAATGATAGATGGGTTCAGGAAGATATAAAAGAGGAAATCATTTAATTCTCCAAACATAACAACAATGAAGACACAAGTTACCAAAACCTGTGGGAAACAGCATAAGCTATCTTAAGAGGGAAATTTATTGCATTAGATGCCTACATCTGAAAAATAGAAAGAGAAAACATCAACAAACTCATGAAACATCTTATAGAATTAGAAAAAGAACAATCTAACCCCAAACCCAGCAGAAAAAAAAAAGACATACTCAGAAATTAATGAAATTGAAAACAAAAACATCATTCAGAAAATTAATGAAATAAAAAGTTGGTCTTTTGAAAAAATAAATAAAATTGATAAACCTTTGGCCATATTAATGAGAAATGGAAGAATAAAATCTCTAATAACCTCAATCAGAATCTATAAAGGGGAAATAACAACTCATGCCACAGAGATATAAGAGCTGATTTCTGAGTACTATGAGAAAAATCTATGCCCAGAAATTTGACAATGTGGAGGAAATGGATCAATACCTGGAATTACATACTCTCCCTAGACTAACCAAGAAGAATTTGATCACTTGAACAGACTGATTTCAAGAACTGAGATGGAACAAACAATAAAAAAAATCTCCCAATGGTCAGCACCTGTGGCTCAGTAAGTAGGGCACTGGCCCCATGTAACAAGGGTGGCAGGTTCAAACCTGGCCCTGGCCAAACTGCAACCAAAAAGTAGCCGGGCATTGCGGTGAGTGCCTAGAGTCCCAGCTACGCAGGAGGCTGAGGCAAGAGAATTGCCTAAGCCCAAGAGCTGGAGGTTCCTGTGAGCTATGATGCCACAGCACTCTACCAAGAGAGACAAAGTGAGATTCTGTATCCAAAAAAAAAAAAAAAAATACTCCCAACAAATAAAAGCCCCCATCTGGATGGCTTCACACCAGAAATCTATCAAACCTTCAAAGAAGAGCTTATACCCATACTGCAGAAATTCTTCCCAAAAATTGAGAAGGAAGAAATCTTCCCCCAACACATTCTGTGGAACAAACATAACCCTGATACCAAAACCAGGAAAAGACCCAACTAAAAAAGAGAATTTCAGACCAATTTCACTAATGAATATAAATGCAAAAATTCTCAATAAAATTCTAGCCATAAATAACAGCTACACATTTAAAAAAATCATTCATCATGATCAAGTTGCTTTCATCCCAGGGATGCAAGGCTGGTTTAACATATACAAGTCCATAAACATAATTTGCCATATCAACAGAAGCAAAAACAAAAACTATATGATCCCTTCAATAGATGCAGGAAAAGCATTATGATATAATTATTTTCTAATTAGAACACTTAAGAATTTAGGTATAGGTGGCACATTTCTTAATCTAACTGAAGCCATCTATGACAAACCCACAGTTAATATTACACTGAACAGAGTAAAACTGAAAGATTTTCCATTTAGAGCTGGAACCAGACAAGGTTGTCCTCTATTGCTACTACTATTCAACATAGTGCTGGAAGTTCTAGCCAATTCAATCAGGCAAGAGAAGGTAATAAAGGGCATGCAAACGTAAGCAGAGGAGGTCAAACTCTCGCTCTTTGCTGACGATATGATCTTATACTTAGAGGATCCCAAAAGCTTAAGCACAAGACTCCTGGAAGTGATCAAAAATACAGCAATGTCTCAGGATATAAAATCAATGTCCATAAGTCAGTAGCCTTTGTGTTTGCCAATAACAGCCAAATGAGAATCTAATCAAGGATACGATTCCCTTCACAGTAGCTTCAAAAAAATGAAATACATAGGAATATACCTAACAAAAGAATTAAGAAACTTTAAGAAAAGAACTAGCAGAAGATATTAACAAATGGAAGAACAGACCATGCTCATGGCTGGGAAGAATCAACATTGTGAAAATGACTATACTTCCCAAAGCATTCTACAGATTCAGTGCAATCCCCATTAAAATACCATCATCATACTTTCAACATTTGGAAAAAAATAACTCTTTGTTGTGTATGGAACCAGAAGAAACCTCACATAGCCAAGGCATTCTAAGTAATAAAACAAAGCCGGGGGTATCACCCTACCATACTTTCGTCTATACTACCAGGCCATAATGATCAAAACAGCATGGTGGGTGGTGCCTGTGCTCAGTGGGTAGGGCACTGGCCCCCTATACCGTGGGTGGTGGGTTCAAATCCAGCTTCTGCCAAACTGCAACAACAACAACAGAAAAAAAATAGCCAGGCGTTGTAGCGGGTGCCTGTAGTCCCAGCTGCTGGGGAGGATGAGGCAAGAGAGGCACCTAAGCCCAAGAGCTGGAGGTTTCTGTGAGTTGTGATGCCACAGCACTCTACTGAGGGTGACAAAGTGAGACTCTGTCTCTTTAAATAAAAAAAAAATAAAAAGCAGGCATTGTCCCCAAAATAGAGACATTGACATTTAGAAATGAATAGAAAACCATGAGGTGAAACTAACCTCTTACACTTACCTAATCTTTGAAAACAGAAACAAGAACACAGTGTGGCAAAGAATCTCTATTCAATAAATGGTGCTAGGAGAACTGGAAAACCACATGTAAAAGACTGAAACTGGACCTGCACCTCTCACCACTTAAAAAAATTAATTCAAGATGCATAAAAGATATAAATCTAAGGCATGAAACAAGAAAAATACTTGAAGAAAGTGTGGGGAAAATACTTGAAGATATTGGCGTGGGTAAAGATTTTATGAAGAAGACTTCCATGGCAATTATGACAACAAAAATAAACAAATGGGACGTAATTAAACTGAAAACTTCTGTACATCTAAGGAAAGGAAACAACAACCAAAGCAAGCAGACAACCTTCAGAATGGGAAAATATATTTGCATATTATGAATTGGACAAAAACTTGATAACTAGGATCTATAGAGAACTCAAATTAATCAACAAAAAAAGACCCAACAATCCCATATATCACTGAGCAAGAGAAATGAACAGAACCGTCTCTAAAGAAGACAGACGAATGACTAATATATAAAAAAATGCTCATTGTTCCTAATCATCAGAGAAATGCAAATCAAAACTACCCTGAGATATCACCTAACCCCAGTGAGAATGGCCCACATCACAAAATTTCAAAAGATGGATGTGGAGAGAACACTTTTACACTGTTATTGTGATTGCAAACTAATGTAACCTGTTTGGAAGGATGTATGGAGAATCCTTGAAGAACTCAAATTAGACCTGCCATTTGATCCTGCAATCCCATTACAAGGCATCTACCCAGGAGAAAAAAATCATTTCATCATAAAGACATTTGCACAGACTATCACAGCTCAATTTATAATTGCCAAAATGTGGGAACAGCCTAAATGCCTACTAACCCAGGAATGGATGAACAAGCTGTGGCATATGTATACCATGGAATGCTATTCAGCCACAAAAAAGGATGGAGACTTTACAGCTTTTGCATTAACCTGGATGGAGGTGGAACACATTGTTCTTATAAAGCATCACAAGAATGGAAAAGCAAGAATCCCATGTACTCCATTCTAATATGAAGGCAGTAGATGAGCTAATACAAGGGGGGGGGGGTTGGGGAATCAGAAAGCTGGGAGAAGGGAGTAGAGGGGGAATGGGGGATCACAGTGTATGGCACACCTCTTGGGGGCAGGACACAATAATAAGAGGGACTTAATCTAACAAATGCAATCAGTGTAACCTAATTTTTTGTACCCTCAATGAATTCCAAACAATAAAAAAAGATAATTAAAAAAATTATATCATCAAGTATTGGACAATAAAATGTCTGACAGATAATGTTTTCTTATTTTTTTTAACTTTATTCAAATTAATATGAGAGTACAATATTTAGGTTACATTGTTCTCACTTCTAGGGTAAAGTTAGATTTATAGAAGAGCTCCTTACCCAGGAGGCATATTATACATGCTCACAGTTCTGACAAATGATCTTGATTCATTGTTGTTGTGCCCAAATTTGAGGCAGTCCCTCACATTTACGATGACCAACAGTACTAGAAAACACTCCTTGTGACCAATCTCTGTCTCCTAGGATTCAGAATAAAACATCAAAATTTACAAGAAAAAAAGTACCCAAAACTGAATATGGAGAGACAGAAGCTCTCAGCAGGAATGCCGGGAGCAGCATCTAAGGTGGTACAGGGAGGGAACTATTCTGTCCTCTGAGGCCTCTAGGCCTATGACGGGAGAAGCAGCCTTAAAGATTTAGGACTTGACTTTCAGACCTCTTTTCCATTGTTCTGCCTGTTAGCACCTGGCTCCCTTTAATATATAGCATATGCTAATCTCTCTAGCAAATGATTTTTCTGCAGTACCTATAGATCTCTCACCTGAACGTGCCCTGTTTACCAAATGGCCAGGCTGCCAATTTTCCAAAGTTGTATGCTCTGCTTTCCTTTTCTCTATCAATTCACCATAAGCACTTGGAAACCATCACTCAGCAGCCCAACAACTTTGCTACTTAAAATATTCTCTGCCAGATATCTCAATTCATAACTCTCAAGTTCCACCTCCCACAAAGGCCTAGGGTATGGACACAATGCAGTCAAATTCTTTGCTAAGAATAGCCATTTCCCAATAGGTTCCTCATTTCCATGTGAGACTTCATCACTTTGAACTTCTCTGTTCAAATTTCTATCAGTATTTTAGTCACAACCACTTAACTAGTCTCTAAGAAGTTCCAGATTTTCCCTCATCTTTTCATCCTACATTGATCCCTCCAAACTCTTCTGACCTTCACCTGGTCTCCAATTCCAAAGCTGCTTTTACATTTTCAGGTATCTTCATAGCAACACTCCACTCCTTGTGCCAATGCTCTGTCTTAGTACATTACTGGAGCCTGGGTAATTTATAAAAAGAATAGGGTTATTTGGCTCACCATTCTGCAGGCTGCACAAGAAGCATGATGTCAGTTTCTGTTTCTAGTGAGGGTTTCAGGAAGATTCTACTCATGGCAGAAGAGAAGGGAAGCCAGCATCACAGAGGAAAAGGAAGGAAACATGAGCGGAAAGATGCCAGGCTCTTTTCAAAAATTGGTTCTCATGGGAACTGATCAAGCAAAAACTCACTCATTACCATGGATCCACCTCCATGACCAAAATACCTCTCCCTAAGCATCACCTCCAACATTGGCAATCATATTTCAACATAAGATTTGGAGGGGACAAATATCCAAACTATATCAATGAGTGAATTCAACGTGTGACTGCATGTATATATGTTTTAGGAGTTGAGGAATGAGGAAAAGAAAGTATCACTGAGGGAGACATATGAGATAGACCTTGAAGGACATCTAGAATTTGAACAGGTGATAACTATATAAGCAAATAGTGCTCAACACCACTAATTATCAGGGAAATACAAATCAAAACCACTATGAGGTGCCACCTCCTCCCTGTTAGAACTATCAGGTTATTATCAAAAAGACAAGTGATAACAAGTGTTGGTGAAGGTCTGAAGGAAAAGGAGTCCTTGGGCACTATTGGTGGGAATATAGATTCATGCAGCCACTATGTAAAACGATACAGAGGTTCCCAAAGAAATAAAAAGTAGTTCTACCATATAGCTCAGTAATCCCTCTTCTGAATATTTACCCAAAGGAGATGAAATCACAGAAAGATAGATAATACATATGCTCTCACTTATATGAAGAATCTTTTTAAAAAGATAAAATAAATACAGATGAAAAATAAAAAGTGGTTACTGAGGGGTTGGTTGGGGCAGGAGAGGAAACAGCAACGTAGATCAAAGGATATAAAGTACAAATTTGTAGGATAAAAATGTCAAAAGATGTAATGTACAATATGGAGATTGTACTTAATAAGAGCATATTGTATTCAGAACTTTCACTAAATGAGTAGATTTTATACTTGTCATGGGGCTGGGAGAAGGGGGAGTGGGTGGCTATGAGATGACGGATGTCAATTGGTTCCACTATAGTAAACCACTTTACTATGCATTTCTCCTAACATCCTGTTGTATACCTTAAATATACACAATAAAATGTATTTTTTAAGAAGTAGAAAGAAACGAAATAATATGATCAAATATCTGAAGGCAAGGAAGTACTGGGTGTCGTTGGGGGGCCTAATATGACCCAACATGAACCCTCCTTTCCTCCTCCTAAAACAAAGAATACAAAGGGTCTGGTTAGCCCCACCTCTGAAATTTGTGACAAAGGACCCTCAGTCACCAAAGCCCTCCAAGCAAGCTGTAGAATTTGCCCAACCCCTAGTATCCCAAAGGGACCTCTAACTGCCCCTAGGCATAGATGCCATTTTTGCCCTGCCCTGGTGGGTCACCATCCCTTTCCAATAAACCTGACCATCCCTCCTGGTCTCACCTCTGGTCCTGCCCAGACACATTTCAAGTGTGTTTAAAGAAAAGCCAGTAGAGGGCGGCACCTGTGGCTCAAAGGGGTGGGGCGCCAGCCCCATATGCCAGAGGTGGTGGGTTCAAACCCAGCCCCGGCCAAAAACTGCAAAAAAAAAAAAAAAGAAAGAAAAGAAAAGAAAAGCCAGTGGTCCCATTTGGGTGGTGAAAAAGGGAAGTAGCGGGAAATACAGCAGGAAAGGAAGCTAAGAGCAGATGGTAAAGGGCTGTGAAGACTGGCTTGCGCTTATTTCCATAGGTAATGGTGAATCCTTAAGGTTTTTGAGCAGAGCACTGATAGGATGAGAACTGTTGTTTAGGAAAATTTTGTGGTAGTCACTGGTCTGGTATCATCCTCTCCACCTGAGAGCCTGTTAGACCTGCAGGCCTGCTGCAAATTTAGTGAATTAGAAAATCTGGGGTGGTGCCCAGCAGTCTTTCGAACAAGCCCTCCAGGGCATTCCGAAGTGTGAGAATCACTGGGTTAGGGCAATAGATCCCCAATTTAGCTGCATATTAGAATTACCTGGTGAACTTAAAAAAAAAAAAAAAAGAAAGAAAAAGAAAACCTGCAGCACAAAACCCCCAACTATATGCATTAAATCAAAAACCTTGAGTGTAAGACCTGGGCATTTGCTGTTTTGAAAGCGCCTCAGGAGATAATAATGGAAAACCAGGCCAGAGCACTTCTGAATCTGAGCACCTTTGGTGAGGAAAGGGCTGGAGATAGAGACTGAACAAAAAGTATTATTTTGCAATAATTTGGTCAAGGGATATGAAGTCTTCAACTAGGGCTGTGTTCTAGAAGAACAACAACAAAAATGGAAATAGGCTGAGTGCAGTGGCTCACGCCTATAGCCCCAGAACTTTGGGAGGCCAATTTGGAAGGATCACTTTAATCCAGAAGTTTCAGACCAGCCTGGGCAATATAATGAGACCCTCATCTCTACAAAAAGTTAAAAAAAATCAGCTGGGTGTAGCAGGGTACTCCTGCAGTCCCAGCTACTTGGGAGGCCAGGGAGAGAGAATTGCTTGAGACTAGGAATTCAAGGCTGCAGTGAGCTATGGTCATGTCACTGCATTGCACTTCAGCTCAGCCTGGGCAACAGAGCAAGAAATGTGTATCAAAAAAAATTGTATTCCAGAAGTCCTATTGTATAGGATTGGGCAACTACCTGTACATAAAGTAAGAGAGGAATGCAAAGGTTTCAAAGCTTCAGAGAAGGGAGAGGATTGGTGTCATGGAATGCTGCCTGCTATAGAGATCCTTAAAAGGATGAGGAGACTATATATATATATATATAATTAATATATATTATATATATATATACATTACATATATATATGAGTAAAAACAAAGCCAAGAGACTTAGTCATTCAAACCAATGGTAAGGAAGTAAAGGTAGCAGAGGGGACAGATCTCTTTTGATATGAGTTTGTCACATCTTTGGTGAAGCCTTTTCTAAACCCCTGGAGTAGATCATGTCCCCCCCATATGATAACCTCTCCTGGCAACTTGTACCTCTCCTTATCTCCTCTGTTAAATTGTTCACCACAAACTCTATGAGAGTGAGGATCTTGTTTCACCTTTCTGACTACTGTATCACAGCCCCTTACAGATTACCTGGTACACAGTAGGTATTTATTAAATGTGTGCTCCTTAATATATACCTCTCATTGTTTTTAAAGCAGGAACTGAGCTGTAGTACAAAGATTCTCTAGACATCAGAGTCAGATAGGCCTGAGTTCCAGTTCTGATAGGAACCTTAACCATCTTCTTTGACAGCACCTAAAACACATAGCTAATTTCCAACAATATTTGTTTGATTCCTTAGTTAAAAAATAAGAACTATAAATAGTAGGTTGAGAGGTACTGCGGTTGTGGGAAGATTTTCTCTGGAGGAAACAAACCCAGGGATATTTGGGAAAAGTGTTGAGGATGAAATAGACTAACAGGACAGATAATGGAACGAGGCTTAGGAAGAAATAGGTGAAGAAAAGACCAAGAACACCAGAAGAGGTGTTGATTCGTAAGAAAAAAGGCACTACAGTTTGAGAGTTAGAAATTAAAACAAGGGGCAACTTTTGCTTTAGCAACATTGTAAATAAGATATTCTAAATAGCTCTATTACTTCAAAATTCTTAAATGGTGGATGATCTAGAATAATATATTTTAAACCATTGCTGAGCTCACAAGTGAGGGGAAATACAAAGGAGTGTGGAGAAGGGAGAAGGAAAGAGGAGGCAAGAGGAAGATAAAGGAGGAAGAGTAAGCTGAAACCGGAGCAGAGAAAAGTAAGCAAACCTACAAGTAAGGAGGGCTGAGAGTGAAAATATTTATGCCAGGAATCTAGAGTTTTAGAAGCTGGAAATGAAATCCTAATCACTGGGTGTAGGCAAAGTGAGAAGCCATACCTACTTCAAATCTGGCCCTCTTGAAGACACTACATCATCAGTGAAGAAAAGGCCAGAAACAAAATCTGTCAGCCATCAGAGCAAGCCCACAAGGAAACCTTTCTTCACCATGCAGCAGATGGACGCAAATTAATAATAACAGTAGGAATCCCTACCACACCCCAAACCAAAAATATGTTTCCAGATATTTGCTTAGAAGAAACTGGGATCCGAATTTATTCAACCAGCATGGCTGGGACTCACCAAGCCTAGAAGTTAATTCCATATATTAGCATCTCTGTTGACCAGCAAAAGCATATAAGTTTTCTATGGATAAAGCATACTCAATCTATCAATAGATCTATAAGTGTCCCACACATTAAGTTTAGCCAAATGGAAGCACATGGTAACAATCACTAAATACATAAAGGAACAAGTTACCACGAGCAAGACTCAGAAGAAACAACAAAGAACAGATGTAAACCCTTAGGGATTTTAGGTATTAACAATAAGAAATAGAATACACAATAAACTGGATCCTCAAAGAGATAAAAGTTAGAAGCAAAAAAAGAGCAGAAAACAAGAGACTATCAACAACAAATACAAATATTTGAGAATTAAAATAAAAAGCTCAGAACTTATATATAGCCAGTGTTATTAAATCTAAATGAATGTCTTAAGCAACCATTTAAATACCTACAGCTAAAATAGAACTGGTAAACTAAAATAGCAATCTGAGGAAATTACCCAAACTGGAACATGGATAAATAAAATTTTAAAACACAAGCTAAAAGATACAGGATAAGAAGGTTTGGCATTTATCTAATCAGATTCCCAGAAGTAAAAACTAGAGAGAGGAAGAGAGACAACATTTGAAGAAACAATGACTGAGAATTTTCCAGAACCGAAATCTTAGATGTTAGAAACACAATGATTCCTAAATAAGAAAATAACAAAGATAAATCTATGTTCAGAGATATTGTAGAGCAAAGAGAAAACCTTGAAACAATCCAGAAAAGTATGAACAATGGGAGCCAAAGGAGAGAAAATAAAAGTTTCAATGTACAAAATGAAATGCTATACCGATTAAGAATATATTTCAAGAATGAAGGGGAAATAAAGCCATTTAAAACTAAACAAAGACAGAATTTGTCACCAATAGAGCCTTACTAAAGAAAATTCAAAGAGATATACTTGAAGCATAAGGAAAGGAAATAGTAAAGTGTGTAGGTAGATGTAAAGAGAGCTGATTGTATAAACTACAGGAATCCCAATTACCTTAATTTGATAATTATATATTATGTGAATGTATCAAAATATCACATGAACCTCATAAATATGAATAACTTTTAAAAAGTGTAAATGTCATTTTCTGGGCTTAACAAAATAAACATACAATTTTTCATGGTAACATAATTTGGAAGGGGGATACGCAGAGTAAAAATGTCTTAAATTTTTAGTACTGTCAAGGAGAAGGGTGAAGTTTGGTGTTAATAAGTCAAGTTTAATAAGTCATATTACAAATAAAGACAATAGAAATGACGTATGTATATTATAATTGAAATAATAAACACAGTACATATAACTTCTAAACCAGTAGAGGAAGGGGAATGGGAAAAAAATACATGCAATCACTTTGAAAGGTAGAAATGAATACAAGGAAAATTAAAAAGAACAGGCAAGACTAATTGAAAGTGTAAGAATAATAAATTCAAATCCAAATATGTCATTACTTGCATTAAGTATAAATGAACTGAATGCTCCAGTTTAAAGACAAAGATCATTGATCTGAACTGTTAAAGTCCATCTATCTGCTAGTTGCTACAGTTATATCTACAGTATAAGGTAATAGAAAGGTTGAAATTAACATAAAGAAAGGAAAAATACAGAAACTAGCAGAAAGGAGAAAAGCAGTATTATGCTGATACTACCTCAGAGAAGCTGAATTGCTCATTGATATCAGATAAAATCAACTTCAAGGCAAAAAGATTGACTAAGATAAAGTAGGTTACTTTCAAAAAGCCAGTAAAGCTAACAAAACATATTAACAGGAATTGCACAGAATAATAAACACAAATGGCAAAGAAACAGAAAGATGCACACACTCATTAATGATGAGGGAACCACAAATTAGAACCAATGAGGTATAGTTTCACACCACCAGATTGACAAAAATTTTAACGTCTGATGATAGTAAGATATGGTGAGGATGTGGAGCAAGAGAATTGTGTATACTGTGGGTTGGAGTATTAATTGATGGAGTAAAAAACGTTTGGCATTTCTATGAAAACTTGAAAATACACTCTAAAAGTCATCAGTATCTCTCCTAGGAAAGCCCATAAATAAACTTTTGCACATGTACATGGAGGGACATATTTAAGAATGTTCACTAGCTAGGCTGGGTGTGGTGGCTCAAGCCTGCTATCCTAGCACTCTGGGAGGCCCAAGATGGGTGGACCACCTGAGCTCAGGCGTTCAAGGCCCGCCTGAGCAAGAATGAGACTCCATCACTAAAAAATAGCTGGACATTGTGGCAGGCACCTGTAGTCCTAGCTACTCAGGAGGCAGAGACAGGAGGATCACTTGAGAGCAAAAGTTTGAGGTTGCTGTGAGCTACCACACCGTGGCACTCTAGCCTGGGGCAACAGAGTGAGACTATCTAAATAAATAAACAAATAAGTAGAAAAGAATGTTCACTAGCTGCAAAAAGTAGAGAACAATCCAAATGGCCATGAAAAGAGTAGATAAGTATGCTATACTAATTCTATGAAATTCTATTTCAATGAGAATGAATGAGCCGCAACCATATGCATCGACATGAATGAATCTCACGAACATAATATTGAGTGAAAAAGAGCAACTTGCAGGAGGAAAAACAGTCAATATGACCCCATTCTTATAATTCTCCAAATCATTGGCAACATATTGTTTAAGCATTCTCACCTGAGTGATAAAATTGTAACAGAAAGTAATAATGATATTTTAAAACTCAGAGTAGTGTTTGCCCCTGAGGGGATGAAGGGAGGTGCATAATGAGGGTGGGGTTGGTACACAGGCAACTTTGGTGTTCTTTAGAGTGTGTACATGTGTGTTCATCAGAATTTTCTTTATATTCAGTATACAAGTTATCTAAGTATATATATATATATATACACACACACACACATACATATATATACACATATGTACATATTTATTTGTATGTGTTAATAATAACACTACAAAAGAGAAGGGCCAATTATGCAGAGAAGGGGGATGATCACTTATGCATGGTGAGGGCGTGATGCTGGGATTTGAGGTCAGGAGAGAATAATGGGCAGTTAGTGCTGCCACTGTGGGGCATATGTTAGAAAAGCAATAATAGCTTTCTAAAATAATTCTGAAAGGGCACCCAGTGGGCTTGCTTAGGTTCTGTGCTGACAAAATAAAATCATGCCTTTCCTGCCCCTTCTTTTCCTTGAGTCTACACTCTCATGATAGTAACCGTAATATTAATAACTACCATTTGCTGAGTGCCCACCCTGTGCCTGTTACTGAGAACCAGAGGGGTTTAATGGTTTGCTCAAGGTGACAGAGCTGGTAATAGTAGTCAGCGGTATTAATAGGAGTTAGTAGCAGAGCTGGGATTCAAACCCAGGTCTCTGTGACTCTAAGGCCTGCGCACTTACCACTCTACTCTCTTTCTGCCCCACCGATCACCCGCATCTCTTTATGCTGTTTCTACACCATAATTTCTGGGCCTCCGTGAGATGCAGTCTGCTTTGATTTTTTCTAATCTGTACCAGGATTAGGGTGAATAGATTGAGGGCTCATTATCGTGAAGAAATAACACATTGAGATGGAATAGAGTGCCTAGTTCTGACTTCTGTTCTGTTTAAGGGGGTGTTACCAAGGGAAAATGGTGAGGAAGAAAAAATATGCCACATCAAGCCAGCAACTACCAAAGGTCGGGAACATATAGCAAAATCCGCTGGTTCTTTTACGTGACAATCTATGGTATCATTGACTTTTGTTGAATTTGCCTGTAATTTGGGTGCAGAAACATTTGGGAGAGATGAAAATTACTGGCTTAACTTTTAAATGCCAACCTATAATTAAAAGACAAGTTCTTACCTGCTACCACACTCTTCATCGTACAATGAGATCTCCAAATCCAGCCCTCTCTCTGCTCCTAAATCTCCAAAATGTTTATTTCAAAGTTGTTCTGCCTTCCTATATGACATTGATAGCTGTATTTCACGTCTCATGTACCTAACCTGTAATGCAGTTTGAAACATACAAAGGTGTTTCAACACTATTCTGGAGTCAAGCCATTCACTGCAGCCCAGTCCTGAAAGAGAACACTGGATAAGGTATGACTCATTGTGGTCTGTCTCGTCCTTGGTTGAAAATAATCCTTCAATAAAGAAATAACAGATAATACATGAGACACATGCTTAACTAGGATCATAATCTCTGTTTCCAGCAGATAAATTCTTAAAATGTTGTTGATAATCAGAGATAGAGTTGGTTGGTTGTTTCCTAAATGTTATCTTTTATGACACAGCCCCATAAGCTAACATCATGTGACTTAGTTTTCACATAATTTAGAATAAAGTTTGTGACTGTAGAAGACAGATATCAGGAGATGACATGGGAAACGTTGGTTATTTTTCTACCCAAGCACTAGTTTTGTTCCTGATTTCTGTACTCCCATTCCAAAGTTGGAATGAATAAAGAACTAGGAAAAAAAAAAAAGCTTTAATTGACAATATAATGCCCACAAGCATCAACAGATGTGATCCCTTGTAATGAAGCATGTGGGTCTAATTTGGCATCACTAACCACTTGGAGGATCTCCTTGCTGAGTTCTTGCAGGCTGTCCTTCTAAACCTATGTTTGGCGGGCACCTGTGCCCTGTTGAAACTGGCTTACCACCCTATGGATGGGCACAATGCCACCCTAACAGATGGCCATGAGAATTATCGTGCCAGAGAACTACTATTGTTTCTAGAAAGTTTAACTTAACAGCAATTGGCATCTACTAAAGAATGACAAATAGTGGTCTACTTTTCTGTGGAAGATAAACTGTGACCTAAAACAGACATGTCTAAAATTGTTTTTTCTGAGTCATCTTACGTACTAATGAAGACCCAAAAGGGAAGAAGTGGTATTACAACAATGGTATAACTGTACTAAGGTGCCAATAAAAAGAGGGAGCAACACATTTCAAGGTTATGCAATAAATTCAGCATCCTAGTCTCTTGGAGCAAATAAACAATTTACAACCAATACCATTATTTGTATCATTTTAAAACATCAGCCCTGGAATGAACTTTCTACTTGATCACATACCTAGGCCTACTCCCCTTGTTAAAACACACTTATTCCATGAACGATTCTATGTGATTTGGGAACATTTCTTTTTGAGCAAGAACATTTAATTTTAAAACTTACATATTTCTAAATAATGTTTGCAGATGTTAAATATGAATCCCAACTAATGTTTAGGTAATGTCAAAAATCATCAGAATGGATAGCCGAAATCATCCTGAAAGGATTATAGAAATAGTGTCCCAAACGGAGAGGAAAATCATAATGTTAGGAGGGAAGATGGGAGGGATGGGAGGTTAGTGATAGCAGAAGGATGCAATGACCTCAAGAAACACTGAAGTTTGTGTAGGCATATTTAGATCTACCTAAGGAAAAAAGAAGAATGAGCTTAATTTTATCCCATGTGTCAAGCACTGTGGGATATACTTTGCAGGCAGTCCTTTCTTTGCACAATTCCAATTCCAATGTGCATGGATCTCAGTTATTACAGTTTATTTAAAGAACAGCAGCCCCCTGATAGCATAGCGTATATTTCACTTCTCATGGTATACAAACAATGAGTAATTGCATCAAATACAAACTTCACTGCTGGCTCTTTTCAGTCCACAAATCTTCTGCATATTAACAGACGTGCATCATCACTATCGATCCCTTTCATCACTTCTCTCAAAGTCTGCCAGTGATTGATCACTAAGCATCTGTCATTCATTTCATAAACGCACAACAAGATGTGTAGTTATTTTGCCTCATCTCCCAGTGATAAATCCATGTGGCACTTTTCAAAAATGGATAATTAAAACAGAGAATTAGCCAAAAAATAGAAACTGAAGCAAAGAAACTACAAGTGATGATGTAGAAAATGAATTTTCAATCAAACATAAATGGAATCATAGAAGAAATATCTGACCATGGGAATGTTGCCACTGCCACCATTCAAGCGACCCTAGATAGGAATCGAAAGGAACATAATGAAAGTGAGCTGATAAAGAGAAATGAGGAAAAGGTTTGTAAGAAAAGAATGACCAGGTCCCAGAAGAAATGACACTGGCAAAAATCTTCACATTAAAAGGACTCTTGGAGATACTTTGCAATATTAAAAGTACAAAAGATAAAATATTGGAAGCTGATTGAACTTGAAAAGGTGTATGACAACTCATCGATGCATAGAAAAGATTCTTAATCTGTGTTGTAAATTATATAACAAGAAAGCAAACACTGTTCAAATTACTTTTGATGCAGTTTTTAATAAGGAAAGAAACACTTTCATTTTCAATATTTCTAATGATTTATAGCATACTAAGTACCATTAGTTTTATAATTTTATTGCATTCCCCTATCAGTAAGAGAGTTTGTGACATTTTGACAAAATTTTTAAAGGTCACAGAACCACAGTGATTTTTCCCGTTAACCAATGGGACCACTTTACATGGTTTCAGCTCCTATGGTCATTTTAATGGAACTGGACTATTGTGCAAAGCATGGACTTTCTTACATTATTTCATTTGAGATGCACAAAAACCCTAAGGAATAGGTAAACAGTTCAGCGTTTACAGGTGACGAAGAAGATAGAAGAGGAGGTAACTGCTTAACTAAAGGTCAGGCATCTTGGAAATAATAGAGCTTTATGGGAAGCACCTAGCAAATAGTAGGTGTTCAAAAAAGATAAGTTCTCTTCAAAGTGATTTAATATACCTAAATGGAGCTAGCCTCAAAGTTATGCTCTTTCCACTAGGAGACACAGCCTCCTAATTTAAATGTGAAGATTTTATTAAATACCATTTAGAACTTAATATCCTTGGTAATTTAGTTCATGATAAAAAAAATCACTGGAGGGGCAATGCCTGTGGCTCATCGAGTAGGACGCTGGCCCCATAAACCAAAGGTGGCGGGTTCAAACCCAGCCTGGGAAGAACTGCAAAACAGAAAAATAGCCAGGCGTTGTGGTGGGCACCTGTAGTCCCAGCTACTCGAGAGGCTGAGACGAGAGAATCGCCTAAGCCCAGGAGTTGGAGGTTGCTGTGAGCTGTGTGATACCACGGAACTCTACCGAAGGCAATAAAGTAAGACTCTGTCTCTACAAAGAAAAAAAAAAAATCACTGGAGAAGAAAATGAGATAGCATTTAATATATGGTATTTGGTCAACAAAATCACAATTTGGGGGGAAATCAAGTTTAAAAACACCCTCAGCTAACATTAAAGTTTACATATGGAATGAAGGCAAAAGGTACATTACTAGTTGAAATTCAAGCTGACACTTTACGTTAAAATTCAAGTCAGGAGGATCAAAAATATAATAATAAAAACCAACACCACAAAGTTTATATAAATAATTTAGTTGACTTTTTATTAAAATCTTGGGGTAATAAATGTGTAGCATGTCACAAAACCCAGAAAGTGTAACTTTTAAGTCTGGAAAATTTTAACAAAGAAAAACTCAAAAGTGCATTCATGAAACACCTCAAACAAAGTTGAAAGAAAAATGACAAACCGGGGAAATTATTCTCAACCACCTATGATAAGAGAAAGAAACATATTCCCAACATACGACAAGCGCTTGCAAATCAATAATTTAAAAAGAATGTTACAAAAAGTGATAAAAGGCACTCATAAAATAAGAGAAGTCAATGACAAAAACCATGTAAAGTACACGCAACTTTAGTCAATCATTTGAACAGCACAAATAAATATTCCAATGAGATATTATTGATCACATACCAGGATAGTGAAGTTGAAGAAGACCTACTCTGTGATAATCAAAACATACACACAAAAAGACTATTCATAAGAATGTTTATTTTAACACTGTTTATAACAGTGCAAAGCAAAAAGAAACCCAAATCTACTTCAGTACAGACAGGTTAAATAAAATACAGTTATACCTTGGACTGTCATTAAGCCAATAAAAAAAAAAATAAAAGATGCTGATTTTTTTTTGACTGGAAATATATGGTCTGTAACCATTTTTCCCATTTTCTTCAGGTTTTTTTAATGATTGAATTAGATTACAGAATTTAGTATGTGGTAGGTGGCATAAAGTATGTGCATTCTCTATAGTTCTGCATTGATTTGTACAAATTGCACAGATTTATGTGACTTGGTATTCTGAAATACAAATCTACAGATTTGTGTGATACATACTTTATTATTGTTGAAAACATTTTTAATATCTTTTTTCTAATCTAATGGACAAATTTATTTTAATGGGCACTAAGAAAAAGTCATTAAAGATGGGCTTGATCATAGAGAAAAGGTAGAAAAGTCATACTTGGTACAAGGAAAATATTCAATGTACCTAAAGTCGGCAGTATGCAAATGCGTCATCTGAATATTTGTCCAAAATGTTGACCTAAGTAAGGAAAACTCTTCTGCTGCCACCCACAATTCTCTATTAAGGCACCAGGATTATGACAGATGGTAACATGGAACAAGGTTAGTCGTGGCCTCTCATTTGTGACACCATCTTTCTCCAAAGTCCAGGGTTGCCTCAAGCATCTCCTAGAAAAGAGATTCTAAGGTCAACTAACTTTTTATGTTAAACACTCCATCTCTTAAGGTGGTTCTAGAAGCATTCTAGCCTTTTTCAAGTTAAGTTACTTTCAGGGAAGAAATGATGAGATTTTGCCAAGTTAATGATTTGTAAACTTTCCTATAGTCATTGAATTTAATTTTTGTGGGAATATGCCCATTTTGACCAAAAGGTATTCAAATAATTTCAATCTTTAATTTTCCCTTTCTTGGTCTGTTTGCCAAACCAGCCCTGATCTTACATAAACAATACTGACAAATCTAAGTTTAGTATTTTGAAAAGGATTAAGTTATCAGAATATGAAATGCAGCTGTACTTGTATTCCTGGGTTATCTTTGTGTCTAATTCATTTGTTTATTTAGTAAGAAACAGTGCCTGCGTGTTGACTTTGATAGAACATTCAGTAAAATCTACCATCTGCCTTTTTTTCCACCTTACATGCAACCTCTCCTACAAAATGTCTTCTAATTTCTTATTTTTTAAACTAGCATATCTTACTTAATAAGTGACACGATGACAAAAATAATTATAACAGTGAGTTATGGAGAACAGCAATTGTCCACGTGAACCTAAAAAAGTAACCATGTTTCCTAGTTGCACACTCATATTTGGGTGAGTATAATACAAAAATTATTTCTCTATCTTGAGCTAAGATAATTAAAATAAAATAAGAATGAAGAAAAACAGTACTTATTTGATCTTAACATGAAAAGTGATATAAGAGAACGTATTTTGGTCTTAAAGGGATCTAAACATCTCCTTTCCTTCCTCCTCCTGGGGCCCAGTGATCAGGGTGGGATCTTGAGTGGCTGGCCAGATCTTCTATCCCTTTTAGGTAGCTCAAAGCAGGAAGAGCCATTGTATGGGGATAAGCCTTGAGAAGAAGTCCAACTTGGAGAGCCAGAACACATGAAATGCAAATACAAAACCAGAAATTTTAAGAAAGGCAGAATCAAAAACAGGCTGTAGTCCAAAATCTATGACTTCATTTACTTTGTAATCTTAACATTCATTACTTAATTTCTCTGAGCCTCAATTTTGTCATCTACAACAAGTGGCAACTCTATCTGCTCTATTGATAGTTTATGAAAGTATTTTTAAAGTGTTCTATGAATGTAAGGTCCTGTTTATTAAGATACAAATATTTTGTCACGTGAATTTCCCCTTTTTGAAATTCAAAGACAAAGCGATGACCTATGGAAGTCCAATGTGGATTTTTCTTCTAGTGTGAGATGTGCAAGAAAAATCGCATTGAAACCTTTGAACACTGGCAATTTTCCAAACCATTCCTTTACAGCAATAGCAAGAGGGAACTTGGATTTCAATTTCCCCTTTATTTGGGTGTAGAATCCACAATACCCATCTTCTCTGAACTGTGGGAAGCTTTAGAATTCCTCAAAATTGGGTGCGGGTGAAAAAAGAGCGCCCAGAAGGAAACACTGTAGTCACTGCTAATGAGCAGGTGGGAACTTGACCAATTGATGGGGAACGGAAGAAGTACAGGCATATTTGCACCCTGAGCTTATACGGCGCCTCATGGGAGCTATTATTACAGGATACCTATTTGGCAATTGCAAGGATTTCAGTATCAGAATATGAATGTCACATCTGATAGGGACATTTTAAAAAGGGAACAGAAGGTGGGCAATGGAAAGGGCATTTTACTCAGAGGATGCAGCATGTGCCAAGGCGTGGCAACATGAGGAAGCTTTGGTGTGACTTGACTTTTAAGAGTTGGTGCTCAGTGTGTGATGTGTAGGAGAGGGGAGGAGGTGGGTGGGAGACAGGGCGGACTCGCAAGTTAGGGGGCACATGTGAAAAGCCTGGGATGCTATACAAAGACGTTTCCCCTATGGGCCTTTGAAGTTTTATAAGGAAGGAAGCAATCTGATCAGGTTCAGGGGGAGTGCGAGGAAGTTCTCTGCAGCATGATAGTTAAAATCACATTAAACTTTTCTGCTATGCAATGTACATATTTTAAATTAAAAAAAAAAGTTTTAAACTGTTAAAAATGCCAGAAGCCTAATTTCTTGGACATGCCACTCATAACATGAGATTTATATGATGATTATTTATAACAGGCAGAATTTTTAAAAATATGAAATCTAATCCCCTTTAAAAATAAAAAAAAAATGTTAAAGAGCATGGAGAAAGCAGACGATGTAATGACAGCCAGACAAGCAAGATTGCGTTTCAGTAGATGAGAGTAAAATTGAATGGGTTCCTCTTCTTCTTTTAGCTTAGGCATGTTTATTTAATTACACACACATCTATTTTAACACACTAGTATGTTACTATATCATAACATTTTCGATTCAACTGAGACTCTCCAGGAGTGTGGGTTAGCACTCTGTGAAACAACTGCAGATCAATCCATGCGGACAAACCCAAAGTTGTACCACTGGTTTCCGTGAAACCCAAAGGCTCCAGCACCACAAATTGCTAGGAAACAGAACAATCTGAGTTACGACTTTGAAGGGAAGCAAAAAGAGGAGTGCCAGAAAGAAAACCATATGTTTCTCAAAAGCCATTGAGTTGTAGGGAGACAAAAACGCTTGTCTTTGAATACAATTGACCTACAAGATATAGCAGAGAAATAGTCTTAACAGCCCCTGTAATAAGAAATATTCTTGTATGTAATTGGACTGTCTCCTATGTGTAAACGCAATGCTCTAACATTTTGACTATTACAAGTAACCTTTCATTAACATTCATCAACCTTTGAGAATAATTGCCTTCTCCCAATAAGGATCTGTTATAAGGCAATCAGGTTATATAGCTATTTCTCATTCTACTGAAACCCAGAATAATTGTCCTTTAGATAAGGTACACGTGGTGGGAGCTGGGTTCTGAGCCAGTGACTTTCTTATACTGAATCACGTTAACATTGCTTCATAGAGCACTGAGGCTACAAAGGCTTATTGCACACTTACAAACACATTCTTCACAATATGTGAAAACCTTAAACATCTATATCTAAAACAATGACTTTCTTGAAGAAATATCAAAGAAAGATACTAGTAAGGAAACCACAGTTCTGTTCTTTCTTTCTTATTTTAATAGAAATCAATTGTATCCCAATAAAAGGTACATACATATTGTGTACAACATGATGTTTTGAAATATGTATACCTCCTGTTTCATTTCTAATCAGGGATCCTAAAGAAGGAGGTTTTAAAAATGCTTCTCAGGTAACAACAGACATAAGACAGAATTAAGGAAAAGGAGGACTGTAGCTGGGTTGAGGTGCATCTTCCTACAGTCCATACTGAAAACACAGTATTAGATAATGGACATGAACTCGGGTTTTCATTCTCTATGCAAATTGACATGAATTCCTTTATTAGGCTAGCAAATGCCAACAAAAAGCAAACAAGAATAGAATCTTTCCCCAAATAATAAGTAAAGAAACATGATAGAGTAGGAAAGTACCAAATTAGCTACAAATTTTTCCATCTCATTGTTTTCTGTAAAATAAAATTTTATAACGAACATGCTCCATACAAGCTGTGCTGGTAGGTCTCGCTTCCAAAAACACTCACAGAGCAGTAATAAAAAGCAAGCATGAACTCTAGGACATCTGCTATGGCATTGTTATCAAATGCAATCATTTTGGTCACAAATCTATACTCGCTTCAACTTTTTGTTGAAATATTAGTTTGTCTGCAGCATCTCCAATCTGGCACACGAGGACTGACAGATGCTCCGATTTTACCTCATCTTCAACTTACACGGCTTCTCATTATACTAGCTATAGCTCGGCAAACTATTCCTCTGTTCTGGAAGGCGGACAAAATGCCATCTGTCTCTGCACGGTTATCAAAACGAATACTGCAGTGTGAAGAAACTCGGCTCCAAAATGGGAGAGTGAGGAGTTGTACTTTGTCCACATCCTATTACAAATTATATATTTTATATATATGTATATATACATATTTATACGTATAAGACACAAGGGCTCACCTCTCAAATTTACCAATGATTCCAAGATGTGAACATTTTCAACCAAAAGGCACATCTCACCTTTCCTAGCTCTATTTGTAACCCATGCAGTTTACATCATCTGACACTAATTACTAGCTAGAAGGCAAGAGAGCTGCTCTCCCCCAGCGAAAAGACTCCAAGGTCATTCAGCAACAGAAAGCAGGTGGGGGCTTTACTGTAAAAAGCAGGCTAGATTCGCAGACAATGGAGAGAAGGAAAAGAGGAAACGCCTTCAAAGAAATGAAAGAAAAAGTAAATTTTAACTATAGTCTATACCCCCTCAACTCAGGGGTGGGTGGAGGAAAAGGAGGAGGAGGAGGAGGAGAGTGAGGGTTAGAGGCTGACACTACAGAGAACCTAAAAATGACACTGTTGGTTGTGTAAGCCTTAATATTAAGAGTGTGTCTAGGAAAGGGCCAGAAGTAACTGCAACATACCATTGTCAGATATTTGAATCCTTATCTGCAGAAACATGTGGAACTGGAATTTTATGTGTGATAGTATGTTTGATTTTAATTTCTGTACTTCTGTATTTGAGGCACAGAAATGGAAAAGAACTTTCAAGCTGGAAAAGAATTTTATACTTTAAGAAATTCAAGGAACTCTTTAAAGCTTAAATTTTTCTTCAGTGGAGGTGCTAGAGATCAAGATCAATCGTATTGAGGATCTTGAGATTTGAAGACTCTAAGTTACAGGATATTCAGCCCTTTACTCCTGAAAGTCCTGACATTTCAAGTTGCCTGCTCAGGGCCAATAGTACATTCTCTCAAGCAATTGATAGGTACCAAAGTTCTCCTGGCATCCATCTGAGGGCCTTGTCATTTCCAGACTGAGTCTTCATCTCAACCTCTAACCCTAGACATCTGTCTAAAAAAATGATGACAAATCAGAATGAATGCTGTTTTCTTGCTCCAAAGTCAATTGGTTTGGATCTGTTTACATAACCTTTTGTTTAATTCTATAGTTAATATGAAATGAGATTCTGAAAGCCTTATATGAAAGCTATCAATCCAATTACCACATGGGTCAGTTAACTTCACTCTGTCACATGTTACAGCCCCACGCTGTCCCCTCACACATTGAACCATCTGGCAAAAGGTGCTGTTGCTCACAAGGAAAGCCAAGGAGAAAATGTGGTCAGATTAGTGCAAATCCATCCTCAAGACTGGAGGCGAATGAGCAGGAGTTAAGAAGGCCATCTTGGTATGCACGTTCCCACACTGAACTTCATTTACAAGCATTTGTTTGGTGTTTCTGCACTTATCTGACTAACGTGTTACGATACACTTCATTAATTTACGATGATGGTAGTCTACATAATCGCAATCAAGAGCACATAAAGGCTTTCAAGAGAAAAGGTTTGCCTCCATGCAGAGGAATGCCTCAAGGAAAAGGAAGAGCCTGTGTAGAACGAGAAGCCCAGTGCTGCCCCAGGACAAAAACTGCCACCCAGATAGAAGACCCACTCAAGTTGAACTGGCCATCTGCGGGAGTGCTTCGCTGAACCTTGCTGTGCTCTCCCAATGGCCTCCTAATACTTGCCTCTTCCCCCTCCTCTCAACTCTGTTTCCCTTCCAGTGTTTGGATTTCTGACTCTTCCCCAGCACTTGGTGCCTCCACACCTTCTTTCTCTATCACTCTCCCTTTTTAATATATAGCATTGCACCTTGCTACTCACTCAGCATGCCACTGACCAGGCCCATTGCCCTGGGTACAAAAGTGGGATGAAACTGGAAGAGCTTTGGGTAAAATCTCAAAATATTTGAGCTCCATCCCACTTGAACTACTGATAAGCAGCATGACATGGAGCAAATTCATTAACCTCTTTTCCTCATACCCTGCTTTTCCCTTTCTCAGATGGAGATAATTATACCGATCCTGCCTCTTTCATAGGAGTAAAATGGTGCCTGGCACAGAATAGGCACTCAGTCAATGTTTATTAACATATTAAAAGATTAGAAAGATAAAGTGCCATCCAAGTATAAGATGGCATCATAGAAAATTATTTTAAATATTCTTTTAGGTTTCTCAACATTTGCATTGAATCTAAGATGGTGGCAACTGCCAACTGATAGGGTTTTGTACATATATATGAGTGTAGTAACAATAGCTAAGATTTCCTGAGTGCATACTAAGTGTCAGGCAATATTCCAAGTACCTTACACAGATTGATTCACTTCATCCCAACAACTCTACAGTACAAAGAACATTATTGCCTTTATTTTCCTTATGAGAAAATCGAGGCTTGGAGAAGTTAAATGACTTGCTTCAAGTTGCTCACACAGGGGAGAAGTGAGAGAGTTAGGATTTGAGTCCAGCTCTACTCCCGGCTCAAGAACCTGTATATTTTCCATGATGCTATTTTAAGTAAAGACCAAAACGAAATATGCAGGAGAAAATATAAGTTAGTTAATCACAAACCAGACATGTGTTGATATCATAGAACCCAGTAATGATATAGAAAATAAAAACCCTGGGCGGCACCTGTGGCTCGAAGGAATAGGGCACTGGCCCCATATACCAGATGTGGCGGGGTCAAACCTGGCCCCAGCTAAAACCTGCCAAAAAAAAAAAGTGGATATAAAATAAAAATCCAACCACACTTTTAACCTTCCCAACACAAGATCCAGAAAACTACAGTTGTAATCTATAATAACCTTGATAACAAGGTTTATAAAGCAATCCCTCTTCTTTTGCTATCAGTCCACCATAAACTATATTTAGGAGATCATTTGCTTTGTGTTATGTGTAGTTTGCAGAAAGCAAAAATTCCATTCTATAAGCAGCATGGGAGGGTAAAAGGAACATTCAAGTTGGAGTTAAAAAGTTGGGTTCTGATCCTCAATGGCACTAACTGGCCTTAGCTTTCTCATTGGTCAGTTAAGATGTTGGAGCATATTCCACATTAAGCTTCCACAAGGGCTATAATTGTATGGTCTTACAATGTTGAAGTTAATGTTATCCCCTGAGCCCAAATGTGCTGAAGGAAGGGTTATAGAAAGAGAGAGAAGACTCGACATGCTGAAACATCAGAAAAGGTTTTGGAAAAGCCACAGAACCTCAATCCAGAGTCGTCTGTAGTTTCAGCCCCGAGTAGCTTTCAGCGTACCGACTGCTTTAAATTTTTCATGGTAATAATGGGAAGCTGAAGGTGATGCTAATAACTACCATAAGCTTGGTATTTTACATATGTCGTTTCATTTAACCTCAGGAGGACACTACAAGGCAAGTAACATTCCCACTTTATTGATGTGCAAATGAAAGCTCATAGAGATGAAATGTTTCTCCAAGTTTGCACAGATGATATGCAGCAGAGCTGATGTTCTCATTGCCAGGGCCAAGCTCTATGGTAGATTACATAACCTTATGCATGATCATGTTTCCAGTGTCTAGCACAACACTTTTCACGTACTAAATGCCGAACTTGAGTGAAGGAACAACTCAAAAAGAATTTTTTTTTATTTTTACATATACATGCGTTTATTAGCTTGCTACTTTTTGCCTTCACAAAATTAAAAAGGCTTAAAATTTAACAACAATAACAATGCTTAAGGTAAGGACTAAAAACAAAAACCTCACAAAGAGTGAAGATAAATACATTCAGAAAAGAAATCAGACAATTACTGCAATGAAGTATTAAGCAGTAATAATAATAGTAATGCAAAGAAAGTAACATTCACATTGTCAAATAAGAGTGTTCATATGAAGGCTAAAACCCAATTATAGCATAGGAATACAGGGAAAGGGGAAAGGGAGGGGAGGGGAGGGGGGAGTATGGGTGGAGGGAGGGCAATTGGTGGGATCACACCTACGGTGCATCTTAGCAGGGTATTGGGGAAACTTATTAAATGTAGAGTATCAATGTCTTTATA
>CAUYON010052836.1:0-20472 GCA_963573935.1 Arctocebus calabarensis
TATAGTGATCAAGAAAATGCCATGAAGGCTATCTGTAACAGTACAATCAAAATATTTCTGATTGTATATGAAGCACATTGTGCCCTATGATTGCACCAATGTACACAATTATGATTCAATAAAATTATAAAAAAAAAAAAAAAGAACAACTCAAGGGCATACTGGACTGGCTTGGCACCTGTAGCACAGTGGTTATGGCGCCAGCTACATACACTGAAGGTGGCAGGTTTGAACCCGGCCTGGGCCAGCTAAACAACAATGACAACTGCAACAAAAATAGCCAGGTGTTGTGGCGAGCTCCTGTCTTCCCAGCTACTTGGGAGGCTGAAGCAAGAGAATCGCTTGAGCCCAAGAGGTCGAGGTTGCTGTGAGTTGTCACACCATAGCACTCTACCAAGGGCAACAAAGTGAGATTCTGTCTCAAGGAAAAAAAAGGGGGGCAGACTGGACTACACAGGGCAGATGTTATATGTTTACTACCACCGAGTCAGTAGGAAGTATAGGAATAGATGAATAAATGAGGGAACATATAGAGAACATAGAAATAGACTCTCTATATAGGAGAATTTAATAAAGGACAAAAGAGGTGACTCAATTTGGTGAGAAAAGCATGTCTTTCTTCATAAATAGTGCTGGCCCAACTAGCCAAGCAAGAGTCATTGCAGTAAGAATTTCGATTTCAGTGCTGATTCCCAGGCAAGAAATCCTACTTTGCCACTTGATCATCACACCTGTGACCTTTGGCCTAGTGACTCAACTTTGCTGTGTCTCATTTTCCTCATCTGTAAAATGTGTATTATGCCATAAGAAAATCTGTATCTTAGAGTTGTGAGGGACAGGGGTCAAGTTAGTCAACACAAGTAAATTTCTTCTACCTACCCAGGTATCAGAGTACCTAGCATATAGCCAGCCCTCAGTAAGTATTAACAATTATTATTAAAAATATCACTGGGAAGAAAACCAATACAAACTTTCAACTCCCACTAAACACAAAACTAAATTTGCAGGCAGATTAAGATTTAAATGTGAAAACTAAAACCAAAATATTAAAAATAATTTATGAAAAAGCTACATGCACACTTTAGAGATGGGGATGGGAAACATTTTCTCTCAAGACTGGAGATTAGAAGCTATAAAATTTTTTTTTTTTTGGTAGAGACAGAGTCTCACTTTGTCACCCTTGGTAGAGTGCCGTGGCATCACAGCACTCTTGTACTTGGGCTTAAGTGGTTCTCTTGCCTCAGCCTCCCGAGTATCTGGGACTAGAGTATCTGGGACTACAGGCACCCACCACAACACCTGGCTATTTTTTGGTTGCAGCCGTCATTGTTGTTTGGCGGGCCCAGGCCGGATTTGAGCCCACTAGTTCAAGTGTACCTGGCTGGCGCCTTAGCCCGTTGAGCCACAGGCGCTGAGCCTTGGAGTTAGGTTTTTTTGTTTTTTTTTTGAGACAGAGCCTCAAGCTGTCTCCCTAGATAGAGTGCTGTGGCTTCACAGCTCACAGCAACCTCCAATTACTGGGCTCAAGTGAGTCTCCTGCCTCTGCCTCCCAAGTAGCTGGGACTACAACGCCCGGCCATTTTTTTGGTTGAAGCTATTGTTGTTTGGCGGGCCCAGGCTGGATTCGAACCCGCCAGCTCAGGTGTACGTGACTGGTGCCTTAGCCCATTGAACCACAGGCGCCGAGCCGGAAGCTATAAAATTTTAAAACAGACATTTAAGTACATAAAAAAGTAATGCATTCAATGGGAAAATGTACCCTAAACAAAGTAAATAAAAAATAGATTTTGGAAAGAAAGGAAAAAGACAAAACATCTCAATCCAATAAATGAACAGACGTCAGGAATAGTCCATTGACAAAAGTGCTCAGCTAAATGTCCACAAACAAATGCAAAGATGCTCAAATTCACTGATGCTCTGAGAAATGCAAATGAAAATAACAATGAGATATCACTTTACATTCCTCAGAGTGGCACAATTAAAAAGAGCAATAACCCCTATCACAATCAGGAATGTGTGAAAAGGGTGCTTTCGAACACTGCTTGAGGACTTGTGAAGTGTTGCAATGTTTTGAAAAGCAATATGATAGCATCTGTTCATGTTTAAGATACACATCCCCTTCTATTCATCCGCCCTACTCCTGGACTCCACAAGATACAGAAGTACCAGGGCAAACAGACAAGAACATTTATCGCAACATTGTGCATGGGAGGAAAAAAAATCAGCTGGCAATAAAATTATAATGGATGAGAAAATGCCACATGTGTAATCCTCACAATGGAATCTAATGCTCCCACTAAAATGAGCTAGGTTCTTGTTCAGCAGCACATATGTTAAAATTGGAACAATAGAGATTAGCAGGGACCCTTCACAAGGATGGCATGCACATTCATGAAACATTACAAACATTTTTTTTTAAAGGAGCCAATTAGAGCTCTGCTTTTTGACAGGGAGGGATTTCCACAAAATACTCTTAAGCAAGAGAAGCAAGTGTGCAGAGAGAAGCAAAGGAACTGATTCCAGAAAGCAGTGTTCTTGAGGGACAGAGGGAAGAGAGACTTCTGAGTGGCACAAGGACAGAGTCTAAGACGCTGCTAATTTTCTATTTTTTAACAGGGGATAGATACACCATGAATGTTTGTTTTACTTTTCTTTAAACCACATATCTTTTTAAACTGTCTTTTGTGTTTTCTATTTCACAATAAAGTTGTTTCTAAAAAGGAAATAAATGTCAAATAAGCATATAATAGTAAAACATTTTGTCAAACAACGACCTAAAATTTATATATAAATTATATGAGCATACAGAAAAATGTGGCAGGATACAAACTAGGTTATGAACATGACTGTCTTGGAGTGGAGTTAGGGGACTTTCAAATATATACGAAAAGAGAAAAGGAAAGACGTCAAGAAAAAATGGAAAGGACGGTGTGCACTTAGGAAAACACTGCTTAATAAATCATCACACATATGTTTATGTGTGTGTGCGTGTAAATTATGGAACAGATGAGAAACAAAAAGCGAAGAGGGAGCAGAGCCTGGGGCTTGCCCTCAGAAGCCTCCTCCCTGTGAATTCTTCCTTGGACCTCAGAATACAGGGTGCCTGTTAGCAGTGCAGCCTCTTGCCACTGTCACTTCCACGTCTCCCAAACTATCCACCTTCCTCCTAATTTTGTTTTTATTGTTTGGGATTCATTGAGGGTACAAAGAATTAGGTTACACTGATTGCGGTTGTTATGTAACTTGTAATTTTGTATGTCTTGTAATTTTGTCCCACTCCCAAATGATGCGCCATACACCATAACCTACCAGCCCCGCCCTCCTCCCCTTTCCCCATCCCTCAATCCCCTCCCCCTCTCCTTGTATTAGATCATCTATTGCCTTCATATTAGAATCGAGTACATTGGATTCTCCATCCAGGTTAATAAAAAAGATGCAAAGTCTCCATCTTTTTATTTATTTATTTATTTATTTATTTTTGAGACAGAGTCTTACTTTGTCACCCTCAGTAGAGTGCCATGGCATCATAACTCACAGCAACCTCAAACCTCAAACTCTTGGGCTTAAGTGATTCTCTTGCCTCAGCCTCCCTAGTAGCTGGGACTACAGGTGCCCGTCATAACACCTGGCTGTTTTTTTTGTTGTAGTTGTCATTGTTGCTTAGCAGGTCCGGGGTAGATTTGAAACTGCCACCCCCGATGTACGTGGCCATTGCCCTAACCACTGAACTACAGATAGCTGAATAATATTCCATGGTATACACATACACAGCTTGTTTTCAGCAGCCATCACTACAACAACAAAAATTAACAAATGAGACTTAATTAAGCTGAAAAGCTTCTGCACAGCTGAGGACACAAGTAGAGCTAAAAGACAACCTTCAAAATAGGAAAGGAGGGCTCGCGCCTGTGGCTCAGCGGGCTAAGGCGCCAGCCATGTAAACCTGAGCTGGAGGGTTCAAATCCAGCCTGGGCCTACCAACCAACAATGACGGCTGCAACCCAAACAAAAATAGCTGGGCGTTGTGGCGGGCGCCTGTAGTCCCAGCTACTTGGGAGGCAGAGGCAGGAGACTCGCTTGAGCCCAGGAATTGGAGGTTGTTGTGAGCTGTAATGCCACGACACTCTACCCAGGGTGACAGCTTGAAGCTCTGTCTCAAAAAAAACAAAAAACAAAATAGGAAAGGATTTTTGCAGGGGATCAATCTGACCAAGCGTTGAGAACTAGAATCCACAAAGAACTCAAATTAATCAACAGGAAAAAAGGAAACAATCCCATCTACTTCTGGGCAAAAGATATGAACAGCACTTTCTCTGACGAAGACAGATGAATGTCTAACAAACATTTGAAAAAAACATTCATTGTCCCTGATCATCAGAGAAATGCAAATAAAAACCACCCTGAGATATCACCTAATGCCCTTGAGAATGGCCTACATCAAAAAGTCTCAAAGCTGCTGATGCTGGTGTGGATATGGAGAGAAAGGAACACTTTTGCACCACTGGTGGGACTGCAAAGTAATACAACCTTTTTGGAAGGAAGTATGGAGAAAGCTCAAAGAACTCAAATAGACCTCCCATTTGATCCTGCAATCCCATTACTGGGCATCTATCCAGAAGAAAAAAAACCCTTTCATCATAAGGACATTTGCACTAGACTATTTATTACAATTCAATTTACAATCATCAAAATGTGGAAACAGCCTAAGTGCCCACCAATCCTCCTAAAATTCACAAGAGGCTAACCAGTCCATCAGTACAATCAGGGTTAAATTATATCTATAGCAATGCCAATAAAGCAGCATCTAAAATTAAAGGAGAAGCCAATGGAAATGAATTTTAAAACCAACCAAGCTCCATTACAGCCTGACAAAGTGCGATAGCAGAAGTACGCTTAGCTGCCAAAGTGGTGACCCGACACTTGTTTATGATCAGAATCCCCCTATAGTCTCTTGGGCCACCTCTTCTCAGTCACGTCTCTGCTGCCAACTCTACCCACGCTGTAGATCAAATCAGTTGCAAGCAAAAGTTCCTTATGTTTCAGATTCGGCAGTCTGCGCATGTGTATCCTTCCAATAAGATTATAAACCTCTGGAGCCCACACGAGCATACCTGTCTCTGATCTTTCTTTTCCAGTACTGTGTTGCCAGACAGCAGGAGGATATAGAAAAAAAAAAAAGAAAGAAAGAAAGAAAAGAAATCCCCAACCTACTTGTTCGTAAAAACAGGAAATGTACTATTCGCCTTCCATGATTCAGCGAGTTTTTTGAGACTCAAACAAAATAGCCCATAAAAACGTAGTTCTCTTGATTATGAAATTCAACTCTCTATCTGTAGTTCCCCACCCTAGTGACCCAAGGAAATAGGTATCTGAACAGAGGTTTGTTCAGTCGATGGGAGCAGAGCTACTTTATTAATACTGTGTGCCAACAAGTTAAGATTATCATGGTCTCGATGAAGGAGTTACTAGCCTGGAAAGTTGTACCAGAAACTTCTTGTGCCCTCCCACTTTCTCTGTTCACCTTTGCACTCCAGGAACTGCTGCTGCAAACAGCTGCCTGTAGGTTTAACTCCACAGCGCTTTGCCTCAGCGCATCACAGATGTCTCATGTTATGCCCTGGGGCATCTCTGCTACCAGCAAGTGGGAAGCCCGCAGGACCCTGCAGGGCATAGGAGCAAACCTGGAAATATAAGAGAGTTAATGGCCTGTGAGGTAACCCATGACCAAGGGGAGAAAGAAACAGTGGAGAAATACTGCCTTCCACCATCCTGCAGGCGGAAATTTGAAGGCACAGTCTCCAAAGCTCCTCAGAGATCCCCAGCAGCGTTAAGCCTCAATTGTCCATCATAATCTTCTGAGTAACAGGACTTTGCCTTTTTTGCTGTTTTACGCTTCCCAAAATAGGCTATCTGCACTTGAAACCCTTTTGAAGGAACTGAGGCTAGGGTTGAAGGAAAAGAATTAATGTCCAAAGGAGGAAAAAATAAACAAGAAGAAGGACAATATAATAAAAGGTCAGATTGCAAAATGGACAACTTATCACTCAGGTCAGGCATAGCCTACTCTGGTTTTACCTTACCCACATTACCTTGGGCAACATCAACTCTCCCCTCCCTATCTGTACCCCACCATGCTGCAAGAAGCACTGTGCTTATTTAAGGGTGAGTTAAGGATCTCAAGGCTGTCTGTAGGTGTCACTTGCCTGAGACCCCAAGAAGCACGTTACACTCGATATAATAAGTGCTTAGAAATATCCCTGCAAATAATTCTTGGAATTAAAATTAGACACCAAGCTGAAGTAGTTTTTAATATGTTAAGGATGCCTGTTAAAATCCAAAAGCTCATGACTTCTTCCTTTGAAAAATGCACATAAGCAAAAGTTTGCATAAACTATCAGGAGGTTCATGGACCCTATAAAGCCCATCCATGAGCTCACATCATGGCTATATCATTCCAACTGGCCAAATTTAGAGAAATTGTAGGACATGGACATCTGGCCAGATTGTTTACACCCTTCTCAGCCCTGAGCTGTGTTTAGCTCATCATCACCTCACATCAAGGCAGCCAGCTGAAGAATATCCCTAATCATAAGGTCACTATAAAGTCTGGGTACCTTTGGGGCTAAAGTAGCCTTCAAAATGTCACAGGAAACCAGATCTCCCCATACCCTTTCCCACCCAGAGCAACCTCAAGCCCAAGCTTAGCCTGGGAGTCAGTGTGGTGATTGATCCTCTTACCTACTTCATCTCAAACCCAGTCTTTCTGATAAAGAAAGTCAAATGAGACTTCCATAGCTGCTATCATAGCCTCAATCAATTCAAGCACACTGACAGGTGCTCAGATAGGTATCATTTTAAGAAAAACTTTAGTGAGCCCCAGTTACATTTATTCCAACCTACATAATACATCTCAGACAAGCTAAAACTAGAATTGTAACCATCTCTGTGTAACAGAAACCCTGGTATCAAGATCAACATGTATTAATTCTCCATAAACATTACTGGGCTGGGTTATTGGGCTAGCCATGTGCCTTAGAGAGGGTTTCCTCAGAAGCAAAGTCTGAGATCAAGATTGAAGTGCAGGTATTTTATTTGGAAGATAATGTGGAGATGTGACCTATAGGTGAGGCAGCACCGATCTGCCCCATCTGTGAGGGGTACACTGTCAAGCCAGTTACTACCAAGAGAAAATGAAATTTAAAGTCACTGAAGAGATCTAGAAGCCAGTGAAAAATCCCTCCAGTCATTGGCAGGGAGACAGTACGGAAGGGGGACATTTATCCCTCTATACTTCTGGCCTACCACACAGGACACTGAGTGGATCCAGTGGTGACTACTTCTCTTGATTAGGGAAAAGAATGTGCCATTGAAGTTTCCCTGAAGTGACAAAGATAAGGGAATGTGGGAGAGGCTCTGATAGCAACTGCCATGCTACAAAAAACTCTTAGGCACCATTCTTTGCGCTAAGAATTAGGAATCAGAAGTCTGATGAGAACATTCAGGACAATAGGACAACAAAAGAAGTCACACAAGAGTAGCATAAATCATAGCTAAGCTCCATTCCATGTCAATAGTGTACCACCACATTAGCATTTATCTAGTTCTTACTAACAGCAAGACACAGCATTAGGCACTTACACAGACATTGTCTGACTTAATCCTCAGAATTGTTCTAAAAGAAGCATTATTACCTTGTGTTTTATAGATTTAGAAAATGGTGAGCCTCAAAGTTTAAGTTGACTTACCCAATGTGATACAACTGCTAAGAAGGGGAAACAGGATTTAGCTGCGTAAGCACAGCCTCTTCCAACTACATCATATTATCCCTTGGACTTCTTAGTCTCTTCCTCTTCTTTTTCTCATGGATAATATGTTCTGAGCCCTCACTGTGTGCCAGGCACTAAAGTGAACTCTGTCATGCTACTACACCACAAAAACCACGTGACATGGGTGCTATCTTTGATCTCCTTCTACAGCTGGGATAACTAAGTCTTGGGAAATTTAAGTAGCCAGGACCATAATTCAGCTCTTTCTAGCACAAAATCTCCAGCTTTTGATCACTGAACTATTTTACTGCATAATCCCAAGAATAACACAGGTATCAACGGATGGGTGCCTGCAGTCGAGTGTCTGTTGAAATCACTCTGCCATATAATCCCAAGTAAAAATAAGCCCCAAATTCAACAACCTCTTCCTTTCCCACCCTTTCTCCAGGAATTTACCCAATAAACCTTAAAGATGCAGAGTCTTGGATATCTTCATATTTGGCAGACGCAGGGAAGCTCAGCAGTTCCACTCTACTTGAGGGGAAAAGAAGGCCTTTTTCTTCCAATTAAAAGATAAGACAGAAACATTTCAAGGAATTGGCTCTTGTTTTCTTGCATTATTGCTCTAATTTGCTCATTAGACACATTTATTAAATGTGCTTTATTATGATTAGATGGTTTTTACTTATAACAAAGGAACAATCAGGTCCGTCCTTGTGTTCCTTTGTGTACATACACATATGGGAAAGGGGAAGATAAACTAATTTTTAAAGTGAGGCTATTGTTGATGTACAAAAACTATTATCACTAACAGTACATGTAATTGCCTGTTACAAAAACATACTGTACAAATACAGGTTGGCGAGCACCTGTTTCCAGTATGTAGCAAAGCAAAGATAAAAGGATGATCTAGGAGTTTTAACAAAATACCAAAAAGCTACCTTTTATAAAGGAAAATATCATCCCAGGAGTGTTGAATGGGACTAAGGCAGAGTGCTCATTTCAGAATTCTACACTAGAATCGGGTTTAGAATTTTAGTTATTAAAGAGAAGGAGCACATACAAGGGTTCTGAGGAAGGCCATGACAATGATTCAAGAAAAATAGGATCTAGAAGAAAGGTTAAAGAAATGAGCATGATGATACATGGCTGGCTGCTCTGTGTTACCTTTTCTCCTCACTGCCTTACAGAGAGAGAATTCTTTATGCGTTGGGCATCAGCAGCCACTTGCACGCACATTCATTCTCACCCCACTTTCTGAATATGATCATGAGACTCTTTAAAATCTCATTTTATAAAGTTCACATTTGTAAGAATTCAGTATGGCCCTCATAGATCCACTGACATCAGTCTGTGATTGATGTTTTCTTTCAACTGACAGCATTTATCTGTAGTCATTACTGTCAGCAAATATTTCTTATTTATCTCCGTTTTGATAGAAAATATGTTTAAAAGTCTTCACAACTGATTCCATGTTTTTCAAGAGAGAAGTGGCAAAATCCATGTTGGCTCATTATCTCCCAGTGGCAGAGACCAACTAAAGACTTTCTAGAAGTCATTTGATTTAAATTAGTATTTCCATAGTCAGGGCAAATCAGCTGCAAAAATTATCTTCAAAACTTTTTCAACCTATTACTCCCATATGCCTCCCTAACACAATGGGCAAAGGTTGGATTTCTTCATATCTGTTCTAAATTTGTCATAAATGCATTAAATATAATTGAGCACTTCCTACATGTCAAGAATTCTGCTCAGTACTGTGGGTAGCAGTGATGTACTGAGAGAGTATGGAGGCAAATTGAGGAACACAGATACAAAGACATTGCAGCAATTCAACACAATGAGTACATCCCTGTAGCAGCCATATGCATAAAATTTCACACCAACAGGAAGGAAGGTGCCCAACCCAGTATGGCAAGGAATGGACAGAATGGGTGGAGAGCACTGGGTGAAGACTTCTTGGAAAGATGATACCTGAACTGATGAGCATGGGTTAACTAAGCAAACAGTGAGAGATCAATGTTGGCAGAGGGTAGAGCTTAAGCAAACTACAGACTTGAGACGCAATATTTTAAATACAGGAAATTACCAACAACTGGATGTTGTGGAGGATAAAAGATAGAGGAAACAACAGTTGGGACAAAATGCAGGAGAATTGGTAGAAGCTGGACTGTGAAGAGCTTTAAGAAAAAAAATCAGACTATTATCCTATAGGTACTAGGAAGGTAAAAAGGGTTTTAATGAAGTCAGCTTTTCATTTTACCCAGTGAATAAGGGGGAGGGTATACTCTATGGGAAGATGGGCAGTAGGAGAGAACTGGGGAAGATGTATCAGTCAGGAGGCTGAAGCAATGATGTAGGGAGAGACCACAGAGATCTAAATGTAGGGAGTGGTAGGAGGAATGGTAAGGAAAGGAAAGTGAGAGCCATTAAGGAAGAAAGAAAATAGAGCCTGATTGATGTGGAAAATGTAAAAACAGACAGGGTGGAGTTCCTGAGTCAACTAACTAGATGACAGTGATGCCACATTCAGAAGGGGCAAGTATTAGAAGAGTGAGCTTGATAAAAAGACAGGTCATTGGTCTAAGTAAGATTCACTGCATCAAAGGAAGAGAATTTAGATTTCATTGACTTAGGTAATGAATAATTCTTTGGATGAAAAGGAAGGAAACAAGAATAAACAAGAAGGGAGCTAGAGAGATGTGGGATTGAGGGAAGGATACTTGGCAGGTATGGACTTAGTCAAGGTGACAAGTGAAGGTCACAAGTGCTGACAGGGTGAAGACAAGCAAAGAGGGGGAGGCTGAAGGTCATCTTGTGTGGGCTACGGAGAGAGTAAGTTATAGAGAAAATCCCTGAAGACATAAGAGAAGGGACCACCCTTTAACAAGAGAAGGCAGCTCCAAGCTTGAAAGCAGTGGGGAACATGTGGTCTTAAGGCCACATAAGTAAAGCCTTTTGACTTAATTCAAATTTTATAGAACAGATTCTTTTATTAAAAGGGGTACAAAGGCTGGGTGTGGTGGCTCATGCCTGTAATCCTAGCACTCTGGGAGGCCAAAATGGGTAGATGGCATGGGTTCATCCATTCAAGACCAGCTTAAGCAAGAGTAAGATCCCATCTCTAAAAATAGCCAGGTGTTGTGGCAGGCACCTGTAGTCCTGGTTACTCAGGAGGCTTAGGCAAGAGAATCACTTGAGCCCAAGAGTTTGAGGTTATTGTGAGCTATGACACCATGGCATTCTACCAAGGGCAAGAAAATAAGACCCTGTCTCAAAAAAAAACCCCAAAAAACAGAGGGGTACAGCAGAGAAAGATAAAGCTCTCCTTGCCTCCTTTGGTACTTAGAATAATCTTGAAATCAGAACAACGCCAAAGGTTTTCACTCCTGAGAGAAATCATAAAATATCATCAGTTTTCTCCATGATGGAGAAGTTACAATGAAATAGAGGGGTGAATAAGAAAAATAGCAGAGTAGTGACACTCTGGAACCATCACTGAAGAAGATGAGTTTGAGAGACTGCCACAAAATAGAAATGTTGGCTGAAAATGCTAAAAGACCTGCTGAGTTTGAAGATAACCTTTACCATTTTAAAAGGTTATAATGAAGATCAAAAGTGACTGGACTTATGCAAAAGCCCATATGGGAATGATAAAGTTCCATATTCTTATTAACATAAAGCATCTATCATACTTACGTGCTCTCCCTATTCTCAGGGTATTGCTCTGACTACCCTGCCCATCTTCTGAGCCCAGGTATGTCTAACACATGTTAACAGACTTAACTAAGAACAGGAGAAAATAAAAAGCACCCTGGATGTTCTGAGGCTACTAATAAATGATGGGCATAGGATTTGAGATCTGGAAATGTAAGTGTGGGGCCAAGTTCAGCCCTCACTGCTATTTAAATGCACTCAGCCCACAGCTTGGGCTTACTTTGACTATACATGAAAGGAGAGCCTTTGAGTGTATAACTTAGGTTATAATTTAAGTGTCAAAGTAAAATAACCACTAAAAAAAAAAAATGAAATAATTGGACTTATTTAGGCCACCCCCAAAGGGCAAAAGAAGAAGCCTTCATTTTAGTCCCCTCAATTAGCATAATAAAGGCCATTTCCACATTTATAACACTTTCCCCCAAAAGATTTACCTCCTTGCAAGGAAGCATAGAATAAATTTAGTCCCAAAGTTCCTACAGCTTTCCTCAGGATAGAAAGACAATAAGTATGTTTCAAGAAAAGAAACTGTGGACCTTTGGTCTCTACCTACCACATCTTTATCTACCACTTTGTGGCACTTGCCCTGTCTAATGGAGAATTTCAAATACAATGTCAGACTCTAAAAATCCCAACAAGGCTTGGTGTCCGTATCACAGTGGTTATGGTGCCAGCTGCATACACTGAAGGTGGTGGATTCGAACCTGGCCCAGGACAGCTAATCAACTGTAACAAAAAAATAGCAGGGCGTTGTGGCAGGTACCTGTAGTCCCAGCCACTTGGGAGGCTAAGGCAAGAGAATCACTTAAGCCCAAGAGTTTGAGATTGCTGTGAACTGTATCACCACAGCACTCTACCGATGGTGACACACTGAAACTCTGACTCAAAAGAAAAAAAATAAAAAATAAAAACCCCAACAAGAGGCACCAGCACAAACAAATAATGAAACAGCACTCTGATTGAATTTGGATCTGAGAAGATAAAGAGCAGAAATGATCTGAGCCCTTTTATAAAAGCAAACAAAATATAAATGACCCTAAGTAATCTTTCAAACCAAAATTTTGAGGAAGTTTGTGGTTTGGGGTAAAATTCCAGCTCATACTCTCCCAATAGGAAACCTTAGTTTAAGCAATTCTCATTCTGGGATATAAAATACCCAGGCTGAGATAACTCTGATTTTCTAATTAAGGCAATTAGACACTGAGGAGATTGACATAAAATAAAGGAAGAATAAAACCTCGTGATCTTAGTATTTGAAGATGGGGCATATCCAGAAATAGCCTCCTGGACCCACACCCAGGCCCAGGGCAAACAAGCTCTGACCTTTGGCTCATCTCCATCAGCTCTTGTCCTGAGTTTCCTCACCAAAGTAGCTCAGGATACCAATTACCACAAGAAGAGGGCCAACTCAGATTTGTGTGTAACAGCCATAAAAGAGGAGACACAATGCAGAGATTAAAGGCATGTCCAAAAAAATGGCATAAAGCCATCAAAGGGTAGAAACTAAATGAAAGTTGGACTACTCAGAGAGTTCAGAATGAGATAAATCTAAAAAGATAAATGCTTAAAAAGCCATTTTGCTGCCCCTTAGTAATGCTCTGGATTCGAATATAGCTAATGAGAAAGCAAAATTTAGTTCTTAGGAAAGGCAGGAATGGGAAGAATGTTTTAGTTTGTCCCTAAAAGGATTTAATAGGGATTGAAAGTCAATCTAGTTTATATATTTTACAACATACAGTAAAACTTGAAAGTTTGGAAAATATATATATATTCCATTTGTTAAATTTGGGCAGAGTTTGTCAATTTTGTTAATTCTTGTCTGTCAGTAGGATGAGATAGGTTTTAGGCTAGGTCCTAAAACCAATGCAGTAACAACCAGCCTACTTCTATCTGCATTTAGCTACTTAGAGGAAAGTCATACCTAGCATAAAAGACATCTCAACCATCAGCATGAACACTGGTGGTTCCCCTGTTATGTCAAACTCAAAAGGTATTTCCAGGGCAACCTCTCTTTATCCTCCAAGCACCTATAAGCCAACCTGTAGAAGCCTAAGTGCCTTGACAGCTGAAAATTCAATTTTGCCAAGGGAAAGTAGAAATAAAAAGGTTCTAAGTGAATTTTCTTCTGCTAAAAGCAGGTAATTTCCACCAGAGTAGCTGATGGCTCTGTCCCAAACCGTATTTCTTTATCTTGCTTTTCAAGAAGTTATAAGGGAAAAAAGAAGGAAAAGACAACGGAATGTCTGTCCATGGTGCTGAAAAATCTCCACATGCATGCCAGCTAACTCTGGGTTTATTTAAAAAGATAGCATCCATAGCCCTAGTGGCTAAAGTACATAATTATTTCAGCCCATATGCAAAAGTCACAGTGTTTTGGTGTTTTTTTTTCTTTCTTTCTTTCATCTCCCTGATTACGCAAGCTGTCATTTTCCAATCAAACACACTGCATTCTGGTCATGTTGAAAATTCCTATGTGAATTTTAGGAGATACCCAATTTGGAATGAATTAAATTGCACTGTGTATTTATTTATTTATTCAATAAGTATTATTGACTTCCTACTGGGACAGCAGAGAACTGCACTAGATGCCAAGTATTCACTCCAGAGTAAAGCAAAACCCTTTCCTTCATGTTTTTTTCACTCAATTTTCACATGTGTTGTTCTGCACAAAAGTCATTCAAGAAAAGACCATGTGGTTGCAAAGTGATTTGTTGATGAGAGATGAGATGGCCCAGCATGGGAGGCTGGAAATGCCATAAGGGGAACACTACACAGTAATTTTCAAAGACCAATTTTTTTTTTTTAGCAGAAGAGAGTCAATTCAAAGAGTTAGAAAATGTTGCAATCCATGAATAAGAGCTACAAGAGCAGATAACTGTGGGAAGGGTGGGGAACTAAGGAAGCAGGCTCTACTGACTAAAGCTGCAGTGATAAGACAAAGAAGTAGGATCAAAGAGGTTCTTTGGGGAGGAAGAAGAGGATGCTTCTAAGTTAGGGTTCAGGTTGCTTCCAGAAAATAGTTTTGGACTGAAATCAAAAGGAGACTCAGGAAGAAAGAAATAAAAGACATTGTTTCTCTAATGATCAAGAGATTACAGAACTTGGTTTTTGCTTATGGTCTCTCTCCCCAGTTTGTCACATTCCCCACCTCTATACTCAATCCAAGGCATTCTGAATTTGCCACCCTCGTGCCATTGTCTAGGAACATAGGCAGCACCTCACTTCCTGCACATCAAGTAGTTCTTCTTTGAACCTAATCTTAATTCCACCTGCTGAATACTGCAGCTATTTCTACTTGCTTATGAGATTGCACTCTCCTTATGCTCAGCAAGAGCACTACATTGTGAGTCAAGAGCCCTGGGTTATTAGTGCTAGCTTTGTGATCACAGACCTCATTTTCTGCATGTGGAAAATGAGGGGTTATGACTGGAAGAGTACCTAACATTTGGGCCTGGTATGTGTAGGACTGGGAGGTTGGGGACAGGGTAAAGGAAATGACTCACTTACCTCAGACACAAAATTTAAGAAGGCACCAGAAAGAAAATAAAAATCTAGATAAATGATATTTTAGATCATCTAGATAGATTATATGTTAATGGTAATTAAATGGTAATCTAGATAAATGGTATTTTAATGAAATATTTAAAAAATCAAAAGGAATATACAAAATCCATGATGAGCAAAATATCAAATTTTTTAATAAAGACAGGATCTGGAATCTACACTTGCACAACTCTACCCCATTCACCTCATCCTGAAAGATTGTCCTATAAAAGAGATCTCTCTTCTGCCTATGGGATATTATGATTCTCATGAATTCAATTCAAACTAATTCCATGGGTAATTGTTTCACCACCTATACCCTGAATCTATGGAAAGCTCAATCTAGGAATTAAGCTCACTATTTCCAAAACTAGAAATTATACTTATAGTTAAACACACCTGGCTCTATGACTTTCTGACTCTACTCTTAACCATAAAATAGGAACAACAATACCCTCCTCTCATGGAGACATAGGGAAGACCAAATGAAACAACCATCAGTGTCTGCCTAGTGACCTGGAAAAGTCAGGTGATGGTTCACAGATGCTTAGAAGTGCAGATATATAAAGCAATCTAATCTCCCTCCTAAAAATATAACACAAAATACGTATTCCACCAAAGGGAACTTGTTACATTGCCTCCATCTCGGAAGACAAACCCTGTGAAAATTAAGCACTCCATTTGCCTCTGGGCCAGCAATTGACAAAGCAAACTGACAGAGACAAAATATGATAAGATGAAAAGCTCTCTCAATTCATTTAAATTTGAGATGTCTTTCTTCCATTAACTTCCACAAATTCACAGAAGAATTTGAAAAAGATAATCTATAACTGGAAATACTTTGAAAAGCAAAGAAGCTATAAAAGAAAGTGAATTGAGTTTAATATTTATACAGGGTAGTTCTAATTAAATTAACACATTCATGGATATGCTAAGCAGCAGACAGCTGTCTGCTTTTCTCCTTGGTATCCTTCCTTACCAATTACTGCACATTTTAAAAACTTTTCAATTTTCCTTGATAGTTTTATCTCACAGAAGAAAATAAGCAAATAACAATCTTCTTAAAGAAGAAAATAAATATCAAAAGTCATTTATTTCAAATAAGAGAGATGTTCTGCTGTAGGCAGTGACAAATAATAAATCAGCAATCGGCATGGTCACTAGGAGGCCTAACATCTTCATTAATTCATCATTGAACTAATAAATATTGTAATGTCTGCTATCTTATTTAATTCTCCAACTTACCCCCCTTCCCCACCACTAGTCAATTAAAGGTATTATGAGTATTAACCCTATTTTTCAGATCATGAGCCCTGGAACTTAGAAAGTTTAATATGGCAGGACACAAAGAAAAGACAGAAAAGAAGGGCATGAGTCAAAGGTTAACTTTAGCTTATTGGTATTATTCTTAGTAACTTTAGGAAATTAGCAATAGATCCTTTTCAGGATTGAACTCTGGAATCTATGTGCTCTCTTAAACAAGCAGTGTTTATCCAGTTCTAGAAGATAATTGGGATTCCATTTCTTATAACTGCCTTACTCAGTCCACTCACACCACCCTGTATAAATGGTCACCCATTTGGCCCTCACTCAGAAGAGGTGACCTCACACAGCTGGGTCTGGAAACAGCAAGCTCCTTTGGGGTATTTCTGGGTCATAGCAATGCAGTCACCTGATTTAGATATTCAGGAAGTATAGAAAATGTGAAGCTGCTTCCTTCCACAGACTCCATTTATTGCTGTTTTATTCCACTTAGTCCAATTCAGCTTCCCTGTCCATCTGTAAAGGTGAAATAGTAATCATTCTTACCTACCTCTTTGGATTATTGTATTAAGACAATAACACATAAAAAGTGCTCACCCCAGTGCCTGATACACAGTAAGCATTCAATAAACAAGGCAGGAATATTCCATTTTTATTGACAAGGAAATAAAGGCCCATAGAAGTTAAGAATCCAAGGTCACAACTTGAACGAAATAAAGTATGTAAAATACTTAGCCCAGTGCTCACTTTTTCTTTGTTTTAGGTCAGACATCACACTGGAATCCAGCTCTCCTGACTCCAAATCCTGTATCTGCAAAAATGTTTGTATCGTGTTGATGTGAGAAAGTCAGGCCTGCTAGCTAGAGTGCTATCTGTGCAGATTTGAAGTTTGAGGCCCAGGGGTCTCTTCAAAGTCAGGAGAGAGATTTCAGACTGTGTTTAGACAGCCACTGGATGTCATTTTGCACGGCAGATGTCCACAACGGCCTGGCATCCTTTCTGATCGTATCAGCCTATTTTTTTGCTGTTGAGCTATGACATCCTGTATGAAACTCCTCCTTTGCAAATTCATCTCTGGGATGCAGCTGTTAAAGACTTGCAACTATGCAATTTTGTGGCTATCTAGGCTTCCCATGTCTTTCCCTTCTCTGATCATACTCTCTATTTCACTAGACCCACAATCACATGGCCTGAGTTCCAGGAACACCATGAAGTAAGGAAAGCTCTTATCAATCCTCTTAAAGTCAGGAATTCAGAAATCCCTGGGGAATTCTGTCACTAAAACAGAACTGGAAGGGAGGTAAGGGGTCCTATCACTTAGTCCTTTTATGTAATAAGTAAAGAACCAGGGACTAAGAGAAATTAAAAAATCAAGATCACTCTACTAATGAGTTGCAAAACCAGGAGAACTCATTATGTCACCACTATCTTGATTTCCATTGGCTGCCAACTAATCTCTACTAAAGTATTAATTGATAATTATAGAATAAGCTGATAAAGGGATTAAGGTTAGACCCCTCTCAGTGGTATTTTAATTTAGAGGGATTTGAATTCCCAACTGGATGAAGTTATTATGGTATAAAAAGTCAAGTGGAGAGACTAAAGTACTATGGCAAGTGGCCTTGACTTTTAGCCCTCAGATTTTTCTCCACAGAAGGAAGTACACAGATGGGGCTGTGCCTACAGTACAAGAATCCCTGCCTTTTTCTATGGTGAATGAAGGATTGTCCTAATTCCCTTGGTGACACAAACAAAAGCAATAGTCAAGCTTGTTAACAATGTCCAACACCTATGGTTGCATGTTCTCAGCACCCAGGCACAAGGACCAGAGCTTATTTTCTTGGTTTTCTCCATCTTACATCCTCTGATTCAGCATCATGGTTCCCTGGTCCATAACGACAACAGATGAATTAAGACCCAACTTTCAGACAAGACAGAAGCCTCTGCTTAGGTCTCTCCCTACCAAATTTTGAAAGCTGAAAACTCTGTCCCAGGCCTTTACATACAACTTTGGCCTGTGCAAAAGGCCCTCTCCAGGTTCTAAGCATTCCAAGAACCCAAACTTTGTATGAAAACAGAGCAACAGGGTTAACTTTCCAATGTAACATCTAGGGCTTCTCAAAAAATAGGAGGAAGCTAGCAAAACACAGGACTGTCAGAGAAGTAGATCAGATAAAATACTGATGGAACACATGCAGCTAAGAGGATTACGCCAAGCAGATTAGCTACCCAGAGAGTGCAAAGGGAGGGGGGAGAAGCACTTACTGGAATCATCATTTTCTCTTCAGACAAGCTCACATTCAGACTTTCACTCTGTCCTTTTTCAAAAGCCTTTCCCCTCCCCCAAATTAATATGATCTGATTGAGTCTGATAGCATTTTTGAACATTCTGTCTCAGTCCACATTTTCTTCTATTCAAGTATTTTGAAAATGGAATTTTTTAGAAAAACTATCTTGTTGCTGAGAAAGGCTGCAGATATCTTTCTTAAAAACCTTTGAATGCAGGTGAGATTATTATCTGGCTCATGAGATTTCAGAGTGATCTTTTTTTAACTTGAAGGTAAAAGATAAAGAGATCCCTAAAGGCTCTTCCACAGCCTGGCAGAAAAATCACCTGGGGAAGTTATAAATACATAGTCTTGCACCCTACCCTACAAAAGCCTGATTCAGTTGGTCTTAGGTAGAGCCTAGGAACTAGTGTTTTTAATAAGCCCTCCAGGCATTCTGTCCCTCAGCTGGGATTGAGAATTGCTGGTTTAGAAAGATGATCTCAAGCAGTCCCTCTGGAATGTTTGTTCTGCCTCAATGACTCTGTTAATAGACAAACACACTCTATAACATGACTTCTCGCAAAATACACACACACAGCACTTTTCTCCAGTACATCACTGTGCCACACAATTCAGGGACTTTTTTCCACTCTAGTATATTCTAAAAGAATTCCTCATATAGATGGAAATATAAACACATTCAAAAAAGATAAAAAAGTAACATAGGCTAAGATTTTTGAGAATGGTACAGTGATACCCATAACATTGGTCACTTCCCAAGCACTGTGTTTATAGTTCATTTTTGTGTTAGGATCAGTGATGAAGTGATATCAAACACACATTATTAAAATAATAATAACAAAGTGCCAAAATCCATGAATGATTTACTTCTTTTTTCCAATCTGATTGGACAGAATCCAGGATATTATTTGGGCTATGTTTTCTACTGAAAGGAAGCACTGAAGTGGAAAGGATATTCATTTGAGTGTGGCTTTTCTTCACTGTTGATGGTCTGTGCAAGAAGAAGATTCATATTTAGATTCCTGAGAAAAGTCTGATCTATGGGTCACCCTGTCTTTTATTCCTTACTAACCATAATGGGCAATGTGTTCTTACCACTAGATGGAGGTAAAATTTGACTCAGGGGGCAAACAGAGTCTACTTTGATTTGAGTTTATGCCCGATGCTCCAACTTATTTTATTGAAAATCTGTTGGAAGTTATGAACACAAGAATAATTGATAATAAAGCAGCACCTCATTTCTTTTTTGGCATTATTCCTTGAATTTACAGCTCCTCTAGGACTTCATAGGGAAGAAAGATGTATCAATCAAGACAAATCCAGGCATTCCCCTAGGTACTGCACAGACACCGAGGCACAAAAGATATTTGTTGGCCAAACAATTGATCCTTCATAGTACTCCAGAGATAATCTGGGAACCCAGGACAGATGTCAATATTTTAACAAATTTTGGATCAAACTTGTGTCTGTTGTCATGGTATGTGATTAGTGCTATCTCAATGACTATAGATATATAATTTAGCAGCCACTCACACAAAGTAAGATAACACCGCCAGATTTTTATGTATTTTAAAATCAATTTGGATGCATAAATAACATAAACCCAAGATTTTAAAAAAACACATTATAGGGAGGAGCCAAGATGGCGGTCTGTAGCCAGCTTTCTGCAGACGCTCCTGTCCAGAAGGAGAGTTAAAGGACAGAAATTTAGCGAGAAAGCCAATGGTTTGGAGCTGAGCCAAGAGACAAGATCGAGGAACGCACATCAACCCTGCTGGAGCGACCTGCGACCCCAAGGATACAAATAAAAGGTATAGAGCACATCACCAAGCGGACGGGAGTCCCCTCCCCCAGGAGAACAGCTCGCAGTATACACCATACCTCCATACAAA
>CAUYON010052837.1:0-10002 GCA_963573935.1 Arctocebus calabarensis
GGGCACCTGTAGCCCCAGCTACTTGGGAGGCGGAGGCAAGAGACTCACTTGAGCCCAGGAATTGGAGGTTGCTGTGAGCTGTGATGCTACAGCACTCTACCCAGGGTGACAGCTTGAGGCTCTGTCTCAAAAAAAAAAAAAGATACTATTTAATTGAAACAAGCTCATGGTGTACTGTTTCTCTTAGAGAAAGGGAAATACTAGAAAACTTAGATCCATTAAGTTCTTCCATCCCTAAGTTATCCTTTAGTCATTTCTTCATTTGGCATTGACTCTCATCTAGAGGCAGTTCTTTAAAATCTCATCTTCAAATATTTGATTTCTTGTGCCTTTAGCTATGTGTAAAGGCTTTTTATTTTTAATTTTTTTCAAATTAAAAGTGAGCATTTCAGAGTGCTACTTTTTTTTTTTTTTTACAAACATGAGGTAGACATTCATTATGTATTCCCAACAGCTGGCTTTTAGGTGATAAGCAATTCAGTATCAGAACCAAGTATATTTTATTCAGGAAAATAATCTTACCTGAACAGTATACTTTCCTCTTGAGCAAGGGATGTGTTATTTATGCTGGATTACTTTAGAGTTTTGCTAAAAGTCTGAGACTTTTTGAAGGGAAATTAACCTTATCTTCACAAGCTATTTTGTATATAGCCAAGGAAACTTAAGTGTACAATGTTAAGAAATTTATTCTGGGCTCAGCACCTGTGGCTCAAGTGGCTAAGGTGCCAGCGACATACTCCTGAGCTGGCGGGTTGGAATCCGGCCCAGACCCTCCAGAAAACAATGACAGCTGCAACCAAAAAATAGCCGGGCGTCGTGGCAGGTGCCCTTAGTTCCAGATACTTGGGAGGCAGAGGCAGGAGAATCACTTGAGCCCAGGAGTTGGAGGTTGCTGTGAGCTGTGATGCCACAACCCTCTACCCAGGGTGACAGCTTGAGGCTCTGTCTCAAATAAAAAGAAATTTATTCTGTAGGTTGTCCCTAAAGTCGCCATACATAGGGAAATGGGAAATTTTAGCTAAATGTCCCATTATTCACAAAATATTCATTACAAATTTTATAAAATATTTTCTACGTGTTGGCCGCCTCTTTGTGAAATTTCGTAATGAATATTTTATAATTAAAGGAACATTTCACTACCATTTTCCATTTCCCTATGTATGGCAATTTTGGGGGCACCCTGTATTCCATAGATAAAGTAATTGTCATTTCTTCTAGATTGTGCTGTAGAAGAAAAACATAGAATGTTAAAATTACTTCTATGAATTAGATAGGATGTGTGGTTTAAGAGTCAACCTTTTCCATCTCTGATTCTATTAAATGAAATGCTCAGATTTGGACCTGCTCTTCTCATACCAGCTGTTTCTAATGAATTGCATTGTAAATTTTGTCAGATTGTGTGTGTGTGTGTGTGTAGAGATAAGGTCTTGCTATGTTGTCCAACCTGGTCTCAAACTTCTAGCCTCAAGAGATCCTCCTGCTATGGCCTCCCATAGTGCTAGGATTATAAGTATGAACCACGACACCAACCCCATCTCTCAGTTGATATGATGAATTTTAATCAGTAATAAGGAATAGATTTGATTAGAATATTACTAATTTTTATTAATATGTTTAATAATTATCACAGTCATAATACACAAAACTGAATTATGTATTCTGTTCATTCTCTTGTTTAAATTAGTTTTCCCTTTGCTAATGTAATAGGAGAAATTATGTACTTGAGATGTGTGAAAATTCTGACAACAACATCTAGTGTGGTTCATCCTCTGCTTATTTTCCTCTTATCGGCGGCTTACAACTCACATTATTACAGGGAATGGCAGTGGCAGCAACTCAAATTTTCAGTTTTAATACAGAGTGCTTTAACATTATTTTCAGATTTGAATTTTCCTATGATTTGTCTTTTCCTATCTCTGCAGGTTCCCAGCCAACCACAGATAAACCCTCACAGCGACCGTCAGAGAGCACAAACTGTAGCCCTACCCGGAAGAGGTCTTCATCTGAGAGTACTTCTTCAACAGGCTAGTGTTGTTTTTTTACCAGACTTTCAAGATAGTTTCTCATTTGTTACTTGTGAATGAAGTTATACAATATAATATTCCAGAAAAAACAAAAGTGTTCTCGATATGTGAGAACCTTTAATAATGTACATTGAAGCGATATATATGCTTTTCCCATGAAAAAGTTGAAATAAGGGCGGGGCCTATGGCTCATCAAGTAGGGTGCCAGTCCCATATACCAAAGGTGGAGGGTTCAAACCTGGCCTCGGCCAAATTGCAAAACAGAAAAAGAGCCGGGCATGGTGGCTGGCACCTGTAGTCTCAGCTACTCGGGAGGCTGAGAGGCAAGAGAATCGCCTAAGCCCAGGAGTTGGAGGTTGCTGTGAGCTGTGTGACGCCACGGCACTCTACTGAGGGCGATAAAGTGAGACTCTGTCTCTACAAAAAAAAAAAAAGAAAAGAAAAAGTCAAATTAAGATGTTAGAGAATATATTGTATAATAGGGGTGGCTAGATTAGAGCTATTTAATAAAGTTTTAGATTATGGACAAATTGTTGAGTAAAATAGTATGTCCAAAGTAGCATTCACAAATCTCTAGGAATATTCAGAACAGCTAAGATATTGTCAAAGGAATCTCAGTTAATCTTTATTTTTAAAAATCCTAATTTCTGGCTCAGCGCCTGTGGCTCAATGGGCTAAGGCGCCAGCCATACACCTGAGCTGGTGGGTTCAAATCCAATCCAGGCCCACCAAACAACAATGACGGCTGCAACCAAAAAATGGCCGGGTGCTGTGTCAGGCGCCTGTATTCCCAGCTACTTGGGAGGCAGAGGCAAGAGACTCACTTGAGCCCAGGAATTAGAGATTGCTGTGAGCTGTGATGCCACAGCACTCTTTGAGGCTCTGTCTCAAAGAGAAAAAAAAAAAATCCTAATTTCTAATGTTTATATATTTTGAAATATAATGTATTAATGCAGTCTAACATATTTGTATAATTTATACAACCATTTAGGGTGTGCTCCCAATTTTCTGGGTACTGATAATACATGTGTTTGCCCAAAATTAATTTATACTTGTCTTCTGACCTTACCAAGCACTGAAAATTAAAAATAATTTTTATTTTATTGTGACAAATGGGCAATGTCAGGTTCATTCCAGCAACTGGGATAATATATAAAGGAGAGAATAGAGCAAGAATAAAAGAGCAAATTTGATTAGACTAAAGACAGTTTTCTTATATGAGACTGGAAAGGTGGATAAAAATCAGTGATGTTATGTTGGTGCCTATAACACAGTGGTTATAGCTCCAGCCACATACACTGAAGGTGGCATGTTTGAACCCAGCCCAGGCCAGCTAAACAACTGCAACAAAAAAATAGCTGGGCATTGTGTTAGGCACCTGTAGTCCCAGCTAATGAGAGGCTGAAGCAAGAGAATTGCTTAAGCCCAGGAGTTGGAGGTTGCTGTGAGCTGTGACATCACAGCATTCTACTGAGGACAACATGAGACTCTGTCTCAAAAAAATAAGAATAATAATTAAAAAAAAGAACCAGTGATGTTGATCTTCAAGCACATTGAGAAATTGTGGAAAGTTTTTAAGGAAGTGACATAAAATCCTTTTTTTTTTTTTTTTTGAGACAGAGTCTCACCTTGCCCTCAGTAGAGTGTCGTGGTGTCATAGCTCACAGCAACCTGAAACTCCTGGGCTCAAGCAATCCTCTTGCCTCAGTTTCCCGAGTAGCTGGGACTATAGGCATTGTCACAATGCCCAGCTATTTTTAGAGACAGGTTCTCGCTCTTGGTCAAGCTGGTCTTGAACCTGTGAGCTCAGGCAATCCTCTTACTTCAGCCTCTTAGAGCGTTAGGATTACAGTTGTGAGCCACTGCACCCGGCCAGCATATCGTCTTTTACTTTCTATCTCTGTCTTTGCTAGATCATTTGTGATTTACTATCAGAACATTTAAATTTTTTTTTTCTTTTTTCAGTTTTTGGCCGGGGCCGAGTTTGAACTCACCACCTCCAATATATGGGTTTGGCGCCCTTTTCCTTTAGCCACAGGCACTGCCCACATTTAAATTTTTGATCATTACATGACCTCTGTGTCAAATATATCAATATGGTCCTTGTGGTATTTACTTGATGATTATTTTCAATAATTTGATAATTATCCTCAGAAGCTCTATTAGGGCATTTATGCCAGAGTTATAGTAAAATTATATATTCTTACTTATTATATATAGTAAGCAACAGTGATAGTTATATTTCTCTTCATGCTTTGTTTTTCTTTTAATTACCTCGAGTAGACTTTTTCATTCTTCGACAATGCATGACTAATTTTGATGATGTCTGTGTGGACTATGTTAAGGAAACTTAGCCCTTGGGCCATATGAAGTCCAATACCTGTTTTTATGTAGCCCTCAGGCTAAGAATGGTTTCTACATTTTTAAATGCTTGGTGGACAAAAGAATAATAATATGGGACAGACATTATGTGTATCCCCCAAAACCTACAAAACCTAAAATGTTTACTCAAGGCCTTTTGCAGAAAAGGTTCACCAACCCTTGAACAAATGAATGTGATTAACATATATTGAATTTGAGGAGATAAGTTGGACAACAAACATAAAGGGTAAGAGAATATTTGATGGTGACTCAATGCCTATAATCCTGGCACTCTTGGGCGGGGGGAGGGGGGGTGCCGAGGTGGGGAGGATCACTTCTGCTAAGTAATCAGAGACTAGCCTGAGCAAGAGTGAGACCTTTCTCAACAAAAAGTAAACAAATTAACCAAGTATTGTGGTAAACACCTGTAGTCCTAGTTACTTTGGAGGCTAAGGCAGGAGGATCTTTTGAGCCTGAGAGTTTGAGGTTGCTGCAAGCTATGAGAGCTATTGCATTCCACCCTGGTGACAAAGTGAGAACCTGACTCAAAAAAAGAAAAACAAATAACACATAGTTGGGGCACTAGTATTAGGTTAATTCCAACAATTGAAGGTAGTATATAAAGGAGAGAATACCCTAGTTTCCAAAAGGTATTATGTGATGGTAACCAGAAATGAGGCTGTAGGCAGTGCCCATAGCTCAATGGTTAGGGTGCTGGCGATATGCTCCGGGGTTGGTGGGTTTGAATCCATCCCAGGCCTGCTAAACAACAACAAAAATAGCCAGGCATTGTGACAGGCATCTGTAGTCCCAACTACTTGGGAGGCTAAAACAAGAGAATCGCTTAAGCGTAAAAGTTTGAGGTTACTGTGAGCTGTGATGCCACAGCACTCTACCAAGGGTGACAAAAAAAAACAGAAATGAGGCTGTAAAAGTAATAATGGACTTTTTTTATATGTGGTATGTTTTTTCATTCAAAAGAATTGAAACTTCATTCTAGATACATTTGGAAGCTACTGAAGGATTTCAGACTAGGAAGAGAAATATTTTGATATGCTCTATCAGTAAGAATAGTTAGACTTTACAGTGTTTAAAAAAAAATGATCCAGACAGCACCTGAAGCTCAGTGGGTAGGGTGCCAGCCACACACACTGAGGTTGGTGGGTTCAAACCTGGCCCAGGCCAGCTAAAACAACAATAACAACTGCAACAACAACAACAACAAAAATAGCCAAGTGTTATGGCAGGTGCCTGTAGTCCCAGCCACATGGGAGGCTGAGCTAAGAGAATCGCTTAAGCCCAAAAGTTTGAGGTTGTTGTGAGCTGTGACACCAGGACACTCTACCAAAGGCAACATAGTGAGACTCTTGTCTCAAAAAAAAATTAATGAAAATTTAAAAATGAAACAAATCACCTTAAAAAAATTTTTTTTTTTTTTTTTTTTTTGAGACAGAGTCTCAAGCTGTGTCCCTGGGTAGAGTGCCCTGGCGTCACAGCTCACAGTAACCTCAAACTCTTGGGTTTAAGCAATTCCCTTGCCTCAGCCTCCCAAGTAGTTGGGACTAGAGGCACCCACCACAATGCCCGGCTATTTTTTTGTTGTAGTTGTCATTGTTTGGCAGGCCCAGGCTGGATTCAAACCCGCCAGCTTTGGTGTATGTGGCTGGTGCCCTAGCCACTGGGCTACAGGCATCAGGCCCACCTGAACATTTTTTAAGCAAGCAAAAATGGGCCAGGCACAGTGGCTTACTCTTGTAATCCTAGCACTTTGGGAGACCAATACAGGAGGATCTTATGAGCTCAGGAGTTTGAGACCAGTCTGAGCAACAGCGAGATCCTGTCTCTGCTAAATATAGAAAAAATTAGCCAGGCATTGTGGCAGGTGCCTGTAGTCCTAGCTGCTTGGTAGTATGAGGCAGGAGGGTCCCTTAAGCCCAGGAGTTTGAAGCTATTATGTTTCCACTGCTCCCTAACCCGGACAACAGAGTGAGACCCTATCTCAAGATAATAAATTTTAAAATTTCCACTAATTATAACTAATAACAAGACTTACTGTAAGGTTATACTAATCTAGACAGTGTGGCATTGATTAAAGAATAGACAGGTTGTTCAATGGAGCAAGTTAGACAGTCCTGAAATAGACACTCTCTTATATATGTTAATTTTTGATTTTTGACAAACACAATCATATTTCAATGGGGCAGGGATAGTCTTTTCAACAAATCATTCTGTAACTACTAGATATCCGTATAGGAAAAGAGGATCATTGACCTTATCTCATACCATATAAAAAATTAAACTTAAGGGCCGGGCACAGCACTCAAGGAAGGCAACAAAGTGAGACTCAGTTTTAACTTAAAATAGAGCACATATTTCTGTGAAATTTCTAAACACATAAAACTTTCAGAAGGGGTGGCGCCTGTGGCTCAGTGAGTAGGGCACCAGCCCCATATACCAAGGGTTGTGGGTTCAAACCCGGCCCCAGGCCAAACTGCAACAAAAAAATAGCCAGACATTGTGGCAGCTATATATATAGTCCCAGCTACTTGGGAGGCTGAGGCTAGAGAATCGCTTAAGCCCAAGAGTTGTAGGTTACTGTGAGCTGTGTGATGCCACAGCACTCTACCAAGGGCAATAAAGTAACACTCTTTGTCTCTACAAAACAAAAAAAAACTTTCAGAAGAACACATGGAAAAAAATTCTTCAGATCTTCGGATATTTAGAGATTCCTTTTTTCTTTTTTAACTTTTTTTTTTTTTTTGCAGTTTTTGACTGGGACCAGGTATGAACCCACCATCTCCGAAGGGGCCGGCACCCTACTCCTTTGAGCCACAGGCACCACTTCCTTTTTTTTTTTTTTTTTTGTTTTTTTTTTTTTTGAAAGTCGCAATATTGCGTCATTAGTTCACAGCAACTTCAAACTCTTGGGCTCAAGCAGTTCTCCTGCTTCAGCCTCCCAAGTAGCTGAGACTACAGGCGCCCACCACAATGCCTAGCTATTTTTTTGTTGCAGTTGTTATTATTGTTTAGCAGGCCAGGGCCAGGTTAGAATATGCCTGCCTCCTTGTATGTGGCCAGCGCCCAACCACTGAGCTACAAGAGCCAAGCCATAGAGATTCCTTAAATAATATAAAAGCAAGGATCATAAAGAAAAAAAGATACATCAGACTTCATCAAATTTAAAAATTTTGCTCTGACTTGGTGCCTATCGCTCAAGCAGCTAGGGTGCCAGCCACACACAGTAGAGCTGGTGAGTTCAAATCCAGCCTGGGCCTGCCAAACAACAATGACAACTACAACCAAAAAATAGCCGGGTGTTGTGGCAGGCGCCTGTAGTCCCAGCTACCTGGGAGGCTGAGGCAAGAGAATGGCTTAAGCCCAAGAGTGTGAGGTTGCTGTTATCTGTGATACCACAGCACTCTACCCAGGGCAACAGCTTGAGACTCTGTCTCAAAAAAAATAAATAAAAAATAAAATTTTTGCTCTTGGGCAGTGCCTGGGTCTCATTGAGTAGGGTGCCGGCCCCATATACCAAAGGTGGCAGGTTCAAACCCGGCCTCAGCCGAACTGCAAAAACCAAAAATCTAGCTGGACATTATGGCGGGCACCTGATGTCCCAGCTACTCGGGAGGTTGAAGCAAGAGAATCACCTAAGCCCTGGAGTTGGAGGTTGCTGTGAGCTGTGTGACGCCACAGCACTCTACCGAGGGCAATAAAGTGAGACTCTGCCTCTACAAAAAAAAAAATTTGCTCTTTAAAAACATTTTTTTTTTTAAATCTTGTATCAGTAACAGGCTAGAGTGCAGTGGCACAACCACAGCTCACTGCCACTTCAAACTCCTGGACTGAAGCAATCTTCTGTTAACTATCACCAGTGAAGTAGCTGGGACTTTCGGCATGAACTACTGTGCTTGTAATAAAATGTTATTAAAAAAAAACGAGAACAGGCTCGGTGCCTGTGGCTCAACGGGCTAAGTGCCAGCCACATACACTTGAGCTAACAGGTTTGAATCCAGCACGGGCCCGCCAAACAACAATGACGGCTGCAACCAAAAAAAAAATGGCCGGGTGTTGTGGTGGACGCCTATAGTCCCAGCTACTTGGGAGGCAGAGGCAGGAGACTCACTTGAGCCCAGGAATTAGAGGTTGCTATGAGCTGTGATGCCACGGCACTCTACCCAGGATGACAGCTTGAGGCTCTGTCTTAAAAAAAAAGAAAATGAGGACAGGCCAGGTATGGTGGCTCACACCTATAATCTTAGCACTCTGGGATGCTGAGGTGAATGGACTGCCTGAGCTCAGGAGTTTGAGATCAGCCTGAGAAACAGTGAGACCCCATCCCTACTAATACCCTGAGCCAGAGCAAGACCTTGTCTCTAAAAATAGCTTTGCATTATGGCAGGCACCTGTAGTCCCAGCTACTTGGGAGGCTGAGGTGAGAGGATTGCTTGAGCCCAGGAGTTTGAAGATGCTGTGAGCTATGATGCCACAGCACTTTACCAAGAGCAACAAAGTGAGACCCTGTCTCAAAAAAAAAAAAAAAAAAATAGAAAATCTGGTCTAACGTGGTGGCAGATGCCTGTAGTCCCAGCTATTTGGTAGGCTGAGGCTGGAGCCCAAGAGTTTGAGGTTACTGTGAGCTATGACTTCACCACACTCTAATCAGGGGCAACAGAGTAAAACTCTGTCTTAATGAAAAAGAACGTTTTCTTTTTTCTTTTTTTTTTTTTTTTTTGGAGACAGAGCCTCAAACTTTCACCCTGGATAGGGTGCTATGGCATCACAGCTCACAGCAACCTCCAATTCCTGGACTCAAGCAAGTCTCTTGCCTCCACCTCCCAAGTAGCTGGGACTATAGGTGTCTGCCACAATGCCGGGCCATTTTGTGGTTGCAGCCATCATTATTGATTGGCGGCCTAGGCTGGATTCAAACCCGCCAGCTCAGGTATACATGACTGGTGCCTTAGCCCTTTGAGCCACAGGCGCCGAGCCAAAGAACGTTTTCTTTAAGAAAGTATTATTCTCTCTGTAAAATAAAGAATGAGTAGTAAACCTTTGCAGTTAAATTTAATGGAGTAACAAGTAATTGGAAGTTAAAGTCTATTGTAGAAACAGTGTAGGCAGAAATTTAATGACTTTCAATATTAAATATAGCTGAGAGTTTGAAAATTTAATATAAATGTTAAATTTGGACAAGCCTTTTAGATATTACTTGAAGGAAGTTATTAGTTTGCTCGGCGCCTGTGGCTCAACGGGCTAAGGCGCCAGCCACGTACACCTGAGCTGGCGGGTTTGAATCCCGGGCCCACCAAACAACAATGATGGCTACAACCAAAAAATAGGCGGGCGTTGTGGCGGGCGCCTGTAGTCCCAGCTACTTGGGAGGCGGAGGCAGGAGACTCGCTTGAGCCCAGGAATTGGAGGTTGCTGTGAGCTGTGATGCCATGGCACTCTGTCCAGGGTGAAAGATTTTGGGTCTGTCTCAGAAAAAAAAAAAAAAAAAAGGAAATTTAATATTTGTTCTTTGCTGTAATTCAAGCCCCGACATCTCATGACAGCACCCAAACCCACGTAACAATAATGAACGCCACTCAGCAAGACATGCCACACATCGACA
>CAUYON010052838.1:0-24988 GCA_963573935.1 Arctocebus calabarensis
AAGAGTGAAACCTCCCTCTGCTAAAATAATAAAAAATAGCCAGACATACAGGCAGGCACCTGTAGTCCCACTACATGGGAGGCAGAGGCTAAAAGGATCACTTGTGCCCAAGAGTTTGAGGTTCCTGTGAGCTGTGACACCACAGCACTCTAGCCTGGGGCAACAAAGTGAGACTGTGTCTCAAAAAAAAAAAAAATTAGGGAATGAATTATTTGTGACTGTAAGTAGTAATATAGAAATGTATTGATAACAAAAATCTGTCAAGATGCACTGAGGAGCCATGACTATTCTTGTATCTCTGTACCAACACACATCCTTACCATCACCATAATTTCGTAATAATTTTTGTCACCTTGTAGAACCTCTTTCCTCTTCTTTACTGTTTTTAAAGATTGTCTTCATTGCTCTTGTGTCTGTTATTACTCTATTATGTGGATTTTATGCCAAGTTCAATCAAAAAAGATTGCCTGGATGTTTAATTAGAATCATATTAAATGAATAAATAATTTGAGTATGATTCACATCTTTAGGACATTACTTTCTTTGCCAAGGACTTGATATGTCTTTTCAATAATCTAGATTTTTCACATACTTAGTAGCACTTTTAAATTTATCTGTCCTGGTCAATCAACTTATTTCTGAATATTTTATATGTTTATGTTACTTTGCAGATGGAGGCTATCATTAACTCTTCCAACTGATTGATTACTATATGTAAATTAACACTATTAATATTTTAATTTTGCAGCTTGTCACCCTACTGAATACCTACATATATATGAGTACATTTGACCCTCCATAACCATGAACTCAACCAATGTTTTATTGAAAATATTTTTTAAAAAATTGTCTCTGTACTGATCATGTACAGACATTTTTCTTGTCATTATTCCTTTAACAATAAGTTGTAAATGCTATGTAAATAGCTTTAAGAATTAAGCTATTTTGAGTTAAGAATTATAAGTAATCTATGGGGAGGTGCCTATGGCTCAAAGGGGTAGGGCGCCAGCCCCATATGCCAGAGGTGGCGGGTTCAAGTCCAGCTCCGGCTTAAAAAAAAAAAAAAACTTCAAAAAGATTAATTAATTAATTAAACTTATAAAAAAGAATTATAAGTAATCTAGAGATGATTTCAACTATATGGGAAGATGTACTCAGGTTATATGCAAATACACCATTTTATAACACAGAATTGAATATCCTCGGACTTTGGTATATGCTAGAAGTCCTGGAACCAATCCCCCACAGATACTGAGGGATGAATGTAAACATATTAGAAATATACTGATATATACATAAACATACATATGTGTGTATAGCCTCAGAATCCAGGATATATAAATAGCTAATACAAATAAAGAAGGAAAAATATAACACACATATTAGACAATTTGGCAAAGGATGAAAAGAGTGAGTTTACAAAATAAAAGAACCAAATGACCAATAAATGTATTCAAAATTGTTTTACCTCCCTGGTAATCAGAGAAATGGTACAGTGTAATAAGTGTAATATGCCAATATGTATAAAAGGAGATATCATTTGGTAGTCATGAAGTCTACTATCTCAGATGCTGGCGGGCATGAGGCAAGGGAGAAGCCTCACACTCCTAAAGTGACCCTAGAATAGGTACAATCACTTTGGGATGAACATTGGCAGCATCTGAACTATCTGGTGCCTGCCCAGTGCCCTACATCCATCTACCAATTCTACTTCTAGTCACATTCCTTTCTCTTTTATTTCAGTTGGAGTCTTACTCTGTCATCATGGGTAGAGTGCCATGGCATCATCACAGCTCACAGCAATCTCAAACTCCTGGACCCTAGGAATCCTCTTGCCTTAGCCTCCTGAGTAGCTGGAACTCCAGCTGCTCACCACCATGCCAGCTAGTTTTTCTATTTTTGGTAGAGGCAGGGTCTCGTTCTTGGTCAAGCTGGTCTTGAACTCCTGAGCTCAAGCATCTACACACCCCAGCCACCCAGAGTGCTAGGATTACAGGCGTGAGCCACAGTGCCCGGCCTAGGCATATTCCTTAAAGAGACTCTTGCATCTGTCCACAAAAACACAGGTACATAAATGTTCAGTGAGGCATGATGTGTGTTAGTAAAATCTGTCAAAAATCCAAATTTTTGTCAATATAGAATAAATTATGATGTATGAGGAAATATTGCACGGCCACCAAAATGAATGAATTAGAGCCATAAAAGTTGGATAACTCTCAAAACATAGTGTTGGATAGAAAAGCAAAGAACAGAATTTTACATAGAGCATGATGCAATTTATATACATTTAAGAAGCACAAAGAAATGCTGTTCTTAGCCACACACATGCAATAAGAGTGAACATGGATTGGAAGACTAACACCCCAAAGTCAATCATTGTCTCCAGCAGGGAGAGAAGAATGAAAGGAGGGAAAAGGAAGTATAGAGGTCCCAAAAGAAAAAAACAAAGACTTCACTTGTAATACGATATTCTTATTTATTGTGTTACGAGTAACCTGAAGCACAAATGACAATATTAGCATTTATTAATTAGGAATTTTAGTTATTCAGATGTCTGTACATCTTAACATCCTTAATTTTTTAAAACATTAAAAAAAAAAAAAGGTTTGCTTAAGCTAAGTAGCAGGACGCCCTCTGTCATCCCTCCCCTGCTAACTTCTTCCACAGGTCAGCTGTCTGACCAGGGACATCTGAGTTTTCCCCTTTCCCACTTAGTCACCTTGCCCTCTGGACTTCATCCTCAGCAGCTATCACTATCAGGAAGCATCTTTTGTTTGCACTTTGGTTACCTGCCCACCCGCCACCTGTTTGCTCTATTCTAAGCAAGGAAAGCAGCACCTGGCATGTGGCAGGGACTCGTCTGTTGAATGAATGAACGTTGCATTAGAAAGCAATGAGCAGTTTACTTCAGTTTATTCTATCAGCTCTTCTGTAGCAGCTCCCAGCTGCCTTTTGGTGTCAAAATAGAAGAGTTTCTCTGTTCTTTATTCCTCTCTGTTTTTCATCGGAGAGGAATAAAGATGAGGTTATATATTTCTTTTTGTATTTTCTGGCTCAGGAGAAAGATCTGAGAAATCACTCCCAGAACATCATTTCAATTTATTCGCTTTCCTCGACCTTTTGTCCCCTGGCCCGGGTCTCCCTCCCAGAGCAGGGACAGCCTAGTCTGTCTAACTGACCCCAGGAAATTCTCTCAGCCATGCAAGGGCTTTGTTTCTTAAAGCTCCCAAGTATCCACCCTGTTTTCTTTTATCATTTAAAAGCATATTAAAATAAAATAGGAAACCTGCGTCAAAAGAAACTTAATACAGTGACTCTTACCACATCAAAATAGAAATCACATACTTGCTAAAATGGATTATTTTATTATTCTGTTTGCCCTTATATTATTTTTACAGATCCTTATTAGCCTTAAGAAGACACTCCCCAGTTATCCCACTTCTAATTGCTATTTTAAACTCCTATTTAAAGTGAACGATCTGTATAAAACGTTGGACCACTTTTTAAGGATAATATTCTTTAAAAATAATGAGCAATGTCATTATGATAATGATCCATTTAGCTACCCCATTGATGTGAGTCCTTTAAGATTTGTCTCAAGAACACACATTAACCGGAGCTATGAACTTACACATGCCAAAATGCTTTGCATAAGGTATTTAATTTTTCTAATACAACCCTTTGTTAAATGCCAAGTTGTAGAATTTCAAGTAGGAAAAGAATACGGCACAGGACTCTTTCAATCTTTCAGGTAAAGGACTGTCTGTTTCTATTATTGGAACTGTCGTGGGCACATTTTTAAAAGATTTGGTCTAGAATCCTCCTCCAGCAAAGAGGGGACAGAACAGAGTCCATTGGCAACCTGGCCCTGAACTACTGAGAATAAGGCAGAGGTTGGAGCAGAAGGGCCATTTGTCTTTGTTATTAGGAGATAAATCAACCTTTGTTTTCCTGGCCAAACTCAAGGAATGTCATTATTACCAAATAAATTGTGTCGTTACAAATCAATCGAACCACCTTTCATTTAAATGTGAATCACTTTAATTGTCTGGGCTTCCAACTTGATTCCACCCAAGGAAACAAATGATTAGACATATAGATCATTCAGACTCTACATGTAGTATAACATTTTCCACGAAAGAAAGGGTTTTTATTTTTTCAGATTAGTCAACACACTCATCCTTTTACGTGTTTCTTTCAGGGAATATCACAAAGCTTTTCTTATGAATGTAGGATCAATTTGTCAAAAAGTTAAAGGCTGTCTGTATCAGGATGTGGTAACATCAGCATGCTTTGAGATACCACATGAAGAATTTATGTCTAAGCACCATCTGCGTCATTTAAGATCCTCCCTCTGATGCTCCATGGGGAACAGTGGTATAAGCATTCCTAAATATTTAGGAGAAATTTCCTAAAGACTGAGACAGGTTAGATTGATATGAAAGTAAGTACTTTTAACCAAGTTTCAATCTACCTGTTGTTGAACAGGGAAAGGTCTTACTACTAAAACAACTCGAAGTTTAAGTTCTGCTATGGGAATTTTTTTCATTGATGTGCGATCATAAGCAGCATATCCCAGATTTCTGAATTAATGATGCTACTCATCCAAAGGTTGCCCTATTTCCCCCTCCAGTTTGCACTCTAGTTTCTCACACTGTCCTTTCTCTGTGGCCTCTCTGCCACCTCTGACCTCCTCCCCAGTTTTCACCCTTGCTTTAACAATTGATTTATGATGGACCCATGGAAGGGTCAAGCCCACTTTTATGGTTTGCTTAAAATATTTCTTTTAGAGTGAGCATCAGAAGTGGTCTTCAATCCCTGCTAAACAGTTTCATCAAAACCTCGAAAGACCTTCCTTTACTGCCCCTCACTGTGTCTTATTTATATCTTTTGTTCTTGTGAAGAGAAACTCATTAAATAAGGCAATTTTAAAACTTTTACTAAAATAAATAACTTATGAAAGATGCAGGATTTAGCTTAGTTCCCACCCAGTGAAGATGTTGTGAATGCATATATAATTCAGAGGCAGGGAAGTGTGAGGAAGAGAGAAGAAAAAGGCACTGAGAATAATTATAAGCTTTGGTTTCTGTCTTTTATGGATCTATTTTTCTTTGCGTTTGGCAGTTTGAGCGTTGCTGGCACTGAAGCTTGCAGATGCATTGGGTATCCTCTGACATTCATTGCCTCAACAGTAAATTTCACCCTTTTGTTTAATGTGACTTCCTGTTGTTGTTTCAATAAACTAAATAATTGCCAAATTTAGGGATGCTTTTTAAAAACGCCAGTCAATCACTAGTTGGACTCAACTAATGAAAAAAAATTTTTCCACGTTTTGAAGATGCGAAAGACAACAACAATCTGTAAGGTATAGAGCTACTTAGTTTTCAAGAAGGCAAAAGACCCAAGAGTACCTAAAAATAGGAGCATGTGCTCCAAGATTTCTGGCCTAAAATTTAATACAACCTTAATGTTCTAACTTGAATCTTAGCATTGAACTTTAGAGTGGTGTGAAATCTTTGCCACCTTGGTGAGCCTATGTTAAATAACACCAGATGATACTTCTATAGATGGCTTCCTAAAACCTATTGATCTACTCCCTCCTTGGTCATTAAAAACATGATTTATTAGTCTGACATTTTTAATAGGGCAAAGCTCAGAGGTTTATTGCAATGGCTTTCCAGCTTCCATGTTGCCTTCGGCTGCTACCAAAGCATAAAAGCTGTCAAAATAGCTACACTGCTTTCTAATAAGAAGCCGACTTAAAAAAAAAAAAAAAACTAAATGACAAGCTCTACATATTTAAAGTGTTTTACACCTATTACATAGCAATGAATTAATTTTTCCCATTTCACCCTTCTCTTTCATGTAAAGCAGGGTGTTCCCCTCTAATTAAATGCCGTCATTTTCTTAGTGTGAGGTTTGGCAGGGCTCCAGAAGCAAGCGAGTTTGAACTGAAGGAGTCTGCTGCCAAGAGCCTGTGTGACCTCAGACAAAGAGCAGGTCTCTGACCCACTGCCTTCCTCAGCCCAGAAGCAGACGCTGCCATGAACTAGGAGCTCTCAAGTGTGAAATCGCAAATCCAGCCATCCAAAGTATCACTGAACCAGTATATGAAAACACTGCAGTCCAAATCAAGGGTCTGGGGCATATATTCTAACTTGCTAGCCTCTGTAGGTGCTGGTCCTCATCAATGGGAACAAATTGTGTACTCAACATCAAATTCAAATTCCTATCTCTGGATTCTGGCCAGTGCCCAGCAGAAATCTGGGAGGTAGAAGGTGAGTAGAATGTCGGCAGCAGGAGGGATTCAGGTGAATGAATGGTGTGAATGTCGCTGTATTCCTGCCCCTAATTTGAACCATCCGTCCCACAGAAGTCATGAGCTCCTCTTCCTCCAGTTTCCTCCTATAATGTGTGGCTTCTTTGCACCTACCTGAGTAGTAGGAGCTAAATAAGAGCAGGGGGAGGAGGAGGAAAAAGCAAAGGAGGAGAAGAAACACTTTTTTTTTTTTTTTTTGTAAGAAAGAGCAATGTCCTTTTGATTTTAGTCTATTGAATTAACCACATCACGTACATGGCATGAACACAGAATAGAAGTCTCATATCTTCTGGAGGCTTTAAATAAAGCCTGGAGAATCAGAATCCTTTTTGTCACATTTGCATGCACACGTACACAGCCAGAGACACGATGAGATAAGCAGAATCTAGCATGGGTCTGTTAATCAGATCTTTTATACACGGTAAACAATTGCATTTGAGTTTCATTGGGATGGATGTGCTCTATGATCCCAGTACTACAGTAAAATTGTTTTGACTAGTGCACACAAAGGGAAAAACATGGCCCCAACCCTCATTTTGTGATGACTGTGAAATGCCTTGCTTGCTTTTACTTTCCTCTCCCCTTTCCCTTGTTACTTTCTTCTATTAAATAAATGTAGCAGACATATCAGTGGTTGCCCTACACAAGACAAGCCCTGACCAGGATAATTCCATGGGGCTGCTGAGGAACCCTGTCTCATGGGGTTATTCCAGGGGGTAGGTGACTGGAATAGGTCCCTATAGCAGAGGGGAAGTCCTAGTTAACAATATGCTATTGTCCCAGCATACTAATTAATAATTCCCCTTTCACTCTCAAATGGGCCTTGGTTTGGATTGAATAGGACACTTCACAACTATCATATGGGAATGGAATTTCAACTTTGGCTCCAAGTGCTAGCCCTTAGTGGTAAAGTGTGGCTGCAGGGAGAATGGTTCTGTATCATATTTTCAGAGTCTTGGAGACCTGAGTTTAATTTTTGGTTTAGTCTACAATCTTCACACATATGGACTGAGACAAGTTACTGAATCTCACTGATCCTCAAGGTGCTCACCTATAAAATGAGATTAAGGATAATCATTTACAACAAATGATTAAAAATCCAATATTGGTGCCTAAGTCAGGATCTATGTCAGTATTATCTTTCTCTAATGCCTGCCACCTAACTTCAGTTGCAAAATCTTTCCTATTCTAAATTGTGTCTCAATTTTAAGAGAAATAATAAATTTATAGAATCATGGGGATAGGAGATGAGACTACTATTTTCAGCTTTGCCATTGACTTGAACCACCCAAGTCATCTGCAATTTGTACCCATTTTTTTAAGTCTGTATAATGAGAATGAGGATAGTAAGAAAAGCAAAGAATATTAAAAGATTGTACTTAATTCTTTTTAACATAGCAAATACTTATTGTTTACATTTTATTAAATTTCACCGTTTGTAAGTTTGGGTTTTTTTGTTTTTTTTTTTGAGACAGAATCTCACTCTGGGTAGATGCCACATGAGTGTCATAGCTCATAGCAACTTCAAACTCCTGGGCCAGGAATGGTACTGGACGCTATATGAGTTAGAAAGAGAAGCAATGGCCCATGAGCTAAGGGATTTGATATCTTGTGGGAAAAGTTATAAATGGGCCCAAATGCCACAGGGTTTCTTGGCCTCAGCACCATGGACACCTTGGGCCAGATAATCCTCTGTTGTAAAAATTGTCCTGTGTCTGGAAGGGTGTTTAGAAGCAGCATCGGCCTTTACCTAGCAGATGGCAGTAGCTCCGCCAATCAAAATTGTCACAAAAATTACAACTAGCTACACAATTTGCAGGGCACAATGAAAAATAAAAATGTAGGCCCCTTTTTCAAAAAACCAGGAAAAAGTGACACTGAAGGAGAAATGCAGCTTTCCATTTTTTCCTTTCTTCCACGATCTCTCTCTTGCCTTGCCATTGATTTGAGGCAGAGTCTCGCTCTGTCACCCTAGGCTTCAAAGCTAGAATGCAGTGGCTCTATCATAACTCATTGAAACTCTGAAACCCTGAACTCCTAGGCTCAGGGCATCCTCCCACCTCAGCCTCCTCATCACTGGGACATAGGCATGTGCCGCCACATCCAGCCATGCCACAGTATTCTTTTATTTGCTATGTAATGTCAGTCTACGTAAAGAAAAATTAAAACTTTAAATCATTAGCATGAATTTCACTGCTTATCTTTATAGTGCAGAAAGCCAGTTTTAATTGCAAATATTAGAGCATTAAACTCATATGCAGGAGGACAGAAATTGTACAAATCCTATCTCACGGCTCATGCATGCATGCATATTTCACCAGAATAGTGGAAATGCTGCACAAAATACAGGTACTTCTACCAACTCAGCTTACTGCTGAGTAAGAATGGTCTCGAAGGAGAACCAACTGCACTATGTCCCCCTTCCATCTACGTCATCATTTTCAGGGTGAGTGGTTGAGTAATACAGGAAAATCACAAGTATGAGAGAAGATATGGTAGGGTTTCCTGATGCTCGTGTTTCTGAGAACACCACTGTCTTCTTTCTGCATTCAAAGCTCTGGTTTAACAGAAAATGTATCGGAGGAATACAAGCCCCTGCTTACCCAATTGTAGATGAACACCCTTAATTTGCACCGGTTTGAGACTTACTCAACTCCCACGCCCAGTCGTGCCGTGCTCATGGGGTGTCCCGGCTGCTGTGTGCTGATGGGGAGGCGAGGCCAACATGCCCACCATGACGCTTCTGCTTTCTTCCACCTGTTCTCCGGCATCGCATCAGACTTCACTTCCAAAATAAAAGTTCAAAGATAAAATCATTACAAATTAAAAGAAGCCACAGCAGAAGATTTAAGGAAACATGGAGCTTTCCTGAGCCTGCAGCACTATAAGAATCCATACGTGGCCAGACATTGTCAAATGTCCCCTGAGGGGCAGATCACCCCTGGTGGAAGCCAACTGGAGCGTGGTGCACAGTAGGCTATGGCTAGTGCCAGTATGAAAAAATACACAAATCGCGATGGATTTGAAATGTGGTATTTCAGACACCAGGGGAACCAGGCAAGCTTGACCAGAGGTAGAACGTAAGTGGGACCTTAGAATACAAAAGCTTGGAAATTTTCTGAGTTTATTCATTTCCAGCATTTAATTTTCTCTCTTTGGTGAAAAACAGTTTTGAAAAAGTTTAGGTTTTTCTTTTTAAATGCATTATATTCATGAAGTATCTCAAACTTTTGCCTTAATAAAAAGAATTTTTTCAGTTTGTACACCACTAATTGAGAAAAAAGTTATAGTAAACCTGGCTAATTCTAATTATTCAGTAAATATTTTACCTTATAGATAAAAAAAAATTCTGATCATTTCTATACTTTCCCAGGAGACACATTGTTCATGAAAATCCAAGGATTTTTTTTTGTTGTTGTTTGTTTTTGAGACAGAGTCTCACTATGTCACCCTTGGTAGAGTGCCGTGGCGTCACAGCTCACAGCAACCTCAAACTCTTGGGCTCAAGCGATTCTCCTGCCTCAGCCTCCCAAGTAGCTGGGACTCCAGGCACCTGCCACAATGCCTAGCTATCTCTTTGTTGCAGTTGTCATTGTTGGTTAGCTGGCCCTGGCTGGGTTTGAACCCACCAACTTCGGTATATGTGCCTGGCGCTGTAACTACTGTGCTACAGGTACCAAGCCTGAAAAACAATCCAAATTTTTATATAAGTCATCAATCCTAATATGGATTGGATAAAATTGCACAAATTTTCTTTTTATAGAAGTCTAGTTGAAGAAATAATAATTAACATTAGCACAAAAACCTAGGCCATGCTGAAGACTTGGCATGAACATTGAGTATAAGTAATACATTGAAATATAAATGAGAAAATTATCAGATAATTTAAAATTAGGATCCTTTCCTCCTCTTTGGGGACTCTCTGCTAAACATAAACAGTAGTAGATGGGCAGCAGGGTAAAGGAGGACTCCAGTATCCAAGTTCAAATCCCCACCTTCCATGTGCCCTTCTGCACGTCTGTTTCCTACTCTGTACCAATGGTGACAAGCCCCTTTTGAAGGTTAATAGGGCTGTGTTGTGAGCATTAAATGAAAGTGGGAAAGAATTTTGTCAACTACAAAATGCAAATGATTATTTAGCAAACTGTAGTTGTTAATTCTATCAGAAGGATCTGAACCACCTACATGTGTAGTCAACCTTTTTAAAAAATATCTCCGAAAAGGCACAGCATAAATAATGCTACCTATAACAACCTCCCTCAGATCTCAGGAGTTGAACACAAATATGTTTATTTCTCACCTGTCTTAATTTGATGCTGCTCAGATGGCTTTCCTATGTGACTCTCCTCCAAGCTGTGACTCAGGGACCCAGGTTCCATCCACCTTGTGGTGACTCTATTCTCAACATGTACTCTGCACAGGTTCTGTATCATGGGAAGAAGAAAAGGATGGAGGGGGATTTCTAAGCCAATCCTGGATATAATGTACATAGCATATGCTCATATTCCATGCCTAGAAAATGGTCAAATGACTACAAGAAAGACTGGGAAATGTCGTTTTTATGTGTGTTCAGAAAGACAAAACAATATTTGGTAAGAGTCTATCTATTCTCCGCCACATTTCAGAAATAGAATGATGTCACAATATATAAACATTCTTATTTTTATTTTCTTATATATTAGATCTGACTAAGACAAATCTGGGAAGTTCTTGTCACTTAAGGAATGTCTAGTTAGACTTGAGTTTGAATGTAGGTTTATCCATGAGATAGGTGAAGTGGCAAGCATAATTGATCTAGTGTTCAAGAAAAACATTGATTTACATGGTATTTGACCACAATAGTGAAATCAGTAATATTGACTGGGCACTTGTAATATATATTTGGCACAAAGCAAGACACTGTGTTGAGGTGTATGGGCACACACATGTATTTATCAGGCCCCCATTCCTTATCCCAAGCTCCAGCTTCAGGAGCTATAAAGAGTTGGGGAGCCAAAATTAGACCACATAAAACAATAATGAATGAAACCAGGAAATCCTCAATTAAGTGCTGAATTGTTAGGTTCTGACCATAAAGCAGAGGTTGCAAACCTTCACCATATCCCATTTTGTTTGGACCACACAGTGTTTGGTTTTGAAAGTTTGAACCAATATTTAAAAATAAGAGGATGTACACAGCTATGATTTAATAAAAAATAAAAATCAGAAGATTTTATTAGAAAATTCTCTTGGGTAAATAGAAAATCTGGAAATATTGTTCCCCCTTTCCCCTGGTAACAACCCATGGGGGACACACCCCTCTAGGCACCACTCTCACCATGCAAAACACATCTGCATCCAAAACATGTCATCTGCGATTGCCTTACATTTCCACCCTGCTCTGGTAGATACTTAAAAAAAAATCCCAAAAACATCTTTTTTGAGGTATAATTTACATATCATAAAATTTACCGTACAATTCAATTTTAGTAAATCTATTGAGTTGTGCAACCATTACCACGATGTAATTTTTTAGAACATTTCCCCCCAAATACCCTTGTGCCCAGTTATTCTCTACTCCCCCCTTCAACTCCAGACAAACACTGATCCATTTTCCTTCTCTATCAGATAGACCTTGGAGTTTTTAAATAGTGTTCTTAGAGCCATTAATATGAGGCATTCAGAGGGGAAGGACATTATTTCAGTCTGACATAGCAAAGACTAATTTATATAACATGTTTATATACCATATATAAAGTATATATGTTATATGAAGTAGTCTTTTGATGGTTTGTATATCCAGGTGCTTACAAAAGAGGAGAAAGGCATTCTAGGGCTACTATAGCTTTTTGTTGTTTGTTTTGCTTCTTCTTCTTCTTCTTTTTTTTTTTGCTTAATAGCTATTTGTAACACCAGGTTCTCCTGTGGAATAATTTCATTAGTGATTGAGATTGGCTAGGTAACTTTTCTTTGTATTTGTATATGAGCTGAAATTTTGAGAAAAAAATAAAAATGACATCATAATACTATGTTTATATTTTTCATTGTTCCTTGCAAATGAAATAATAAAAATGGATCATGTGCAAACCAGATGTCTCCAAATCTTTTCTTCTCTCTGGCTGTTGGGGAATCAGAGGTCCTTAAAGACTCAAAGCAAGTCATCATCATCGCCTCCCAACAAGTCTTCTCTTTTCAGATCTCAAAACACTTACAATCCGTATTCCACATTAGGCAATTTATTAAGACTTTTCTCCTGTGACATTTCTGCTGTTGTTTCTTGTGCTATTCAGTTCTCGAATGTATGCAATTTAGTGCAACATATGTTTTCTCATGTTGCCTTGATCATCTAATTCCTTACATTTTAAGGGCAACTAGAGTTTTTAAACATCTTTGCATTTTTTGTACAAAACCTTAATTCCATCTTTCCTATACTAGATGGTTAGTAAAACTTGTTGAACAATAGATGTCCTTTATGAATGACATTTACATTTAAGGATTATAATTTGGTATTTCTTCAGCTTTAAATGTAGTAAAAGTAAAATAAGTTCGTTGCATTAATATAGATGGGATTTAGCAAGGTTTTGTTTGTTTATCATTGCAATTGAGAGGCTGAAACAGTTCAACAAGGGGTTTAGTAGCTTAACAACTGGATTAGATCAACTATTTAATTTAATCTATTGCTTATAGCTGGGCCATTAGTCAATTAAACAATGATGTCTAGGGTCAGCCTAGAAGCAATATTGCTTTTTGCCACTTTTCTGTTGCTTCTGAGTGTTTTGTTTGTTTCCGTTTTTCTTTTCTCTGTGGCTTTATCTCTGCCTGTCTACTTTTCCTACCCCCTTTGAGTTTGACCTTGTGTATTTGCATTTCCACTGTGGCCCCTGTGTGGTCACTGTTCTCTGACTGGCTCTTCCAGCATCAGAATCTCCCAAGTTCAGGGGTGTCTACAGAGGACCAGAACTGGCTTGCCTCTCAGAGCAAGATCAGCAAGTCATTTGTGATAAAAATGGGCCATATGAGATATGCAGGCAGCCTTTAATTTCCCATACAGATATTTGTGCTCATGTTTTTTTAAGGCAAAGAAGAAACAAAATAAAAAATAGTAAAATCTCCAATCAGCAAAGTGAAATATTTCAGGACATATGGAAATATCACATCATAAAATCTTAATCTTTGATTTGACCCAAATGGGATTGATCTGATAAATGCCATTTACTAAGAGAGAGTCTATATGTCTCAATGAGCTGTGGATCATTCAAATGTTTTCAATGTATGCAATTCATCCTTTTTTTTAGATAGCATGATATCTAACTACAAAATATAAAATAACACTTTTATAAAATCTGGAGGATCATTCTCTCAGACCAAGGTTATAACTTGATTAGAGAAACTACAACTAAAAGGATTTTTCTGTTAAATGTGTGTGTGTGTGTGTGTGTGTGTGTGTGTGTGTGTTTGAACTGCATCTGATATTCTCCAACAGTCCACTTTAAGATCTTGAAAACAATTCTTAAAATAGGTAAATGTTCCTTTTTGGAGGAAAATAATGATACAGATATCCCATCCTCACCCCACAACAGGACTGTCCCCCCAAAACCCCGCCAGCTTCCCTGCTGCTTCATATTCATTAATTAGTCTGCAGTTTCCTTGGTGTTTCGTTTACAAAGCCACTTAAACCCACGCACCCATTTAACATATTTATGACCCCAGTTTTCTTTCTGTTCTCTGAGACTGTACCGTAATTGTTCTCTGGAACCAGGGACTGCAGAGAGCCCTCCCTGCTGAAAAGAGACAACATAAAGAAGGAAATGAATGTGTGCGGGTTGAATACCTTCAACAAAACGACTGGGTGCAGTTTGGCCCCTTGTCTCCCCCTCTCCCGGGGTCACGTTAATTGAGTGGAGCCTCAACCTCTATTGAGTGTATGGGAGACTATTAACTCTTAACAACGCTCCATCTCAGGTTATTTATTTATTGCTTAAATGATTTGTTATTGCTACTTGAATTTAATACACCCTCTGGGAACCAAGATGGCAGCATCATGTTACAGAAAAACTACAAGTTATTTTAAAACCGTAATTGACGTTTTATGAGAGCCATAAAATCTTTCTGAACAAATAACTTACCATTAGTCAGAACCTTCAGTGGGAGATCTGTAAAATTAAGGATATGGGAGAACAGAACTGTACTTGTGTGTGTCTGTCTGTGTGTGTGCTTGGGAGGGGCGGGGCCAAGGGCAACCTGGGAAGCAGCACAAAAATTCTAGCAGATTCTTTCTCATTGATTCCAAGCATCTTGATTCAAATAATGGCACACTTGGAGTCAGAAGGATCTGGGAAATGGTGCCAAAAACTCCCAGGAAGGATGACTTGCACTTGATGAACACATATTAGGTGATGACCTTGGGTCCTTCACCTTTGGCTGTGCATTGAAACAGCCTCCCAGCCAGCCAAGCAGACACCTGGGGTCTGTCATTGTGCTCCCTAGCTTGACTGAGTGGGCAGAGTTACCAGTTCAAATAACACTTCCTTGGGCTGCAAGTCCCAATCCTACATGGATTCTTAAGAAGTTAGTAAGAGCTATGAGAACATACCATTGACAGGCTCAGACCATCCCATTTCCTGGCTCAGCAGAGCTTAACATTTTTGACATTTAGATAAGCGAATGGGTTATAAAGCCCACAATTGTAAATAGAATATGACCAGTTTTCTATTTCATGGGATGCTGTCATGGCAGTCACCCAGATCCCCTCAGGATTGAGGAGGTTCTTCTCCAGTGGTCCTGAGTGCTAGCTGCAGATGTTCATATCTGCCTCTCTAGGAATTGCCTTTGGCAGAAGTGAGATGACCTCACTACTGTATACCCCCTCCTGCAAAGAAGTCCAGATCCAGATCCCTTGAGGAAGTACAAAAGCAAAATCTTGCTTTCTCACCTCAATCCTGGGCAACTATGAACTGCCGCCCCAGATCCAGACCTATTGGTAAGTTCAGCCTCAGCCCCATCTGCCTTCCTTCACTCCATTATGGATGTGTTTCCCGAGAGCACTCCCCATAAACCTTCTGCACACTCAGAGTGCCTTTCCATGGGGAACCCAACCTACAACACGTGTTCATTTCATCTTCATTGACCCTTCCAGCCAGCCTGCCACCCTGGGAATCACACATCCATTAGCTAAGGGAGCTCCATGATTGTTTCATAAATTGCACAGGAAAATATTTAGCTGGCTTATGATACTCTTTTGCTCTTAGCTTAATGTTTCAAATACTCAGCTTTGGAGCCCTCATCAAGTCCTACTTCTGGTTCCTCGATATTTGTCACAATTTCGCCTTGCTTGTACCTTGGCTTTTCCAAGTCAGCTTTAACTGTGAGTCCCCTTCTGTATCTTAGAGGTTAATTTCTGTTACCAGTGATAAGAAGCCCTTCACAATAGGCTCCAGATGAGTGAAGAAGGAAAGCCCAGACTTCATTGCCTGCTGGTCAATGCTGGCATCTCCTTCTCACCCTCCCTCTGACTCCACCCCCACCAATATTTTGAGGCCAGTATTTCAAACAACTGGAGATAAAAAGGACTTAGAAAATAATGTCCTGTAAATCAGGACAGGAGAGCATGATACCCAGATTTTGCTGTGCCTCATCTTTTCAAAGTGCTAATAATTTGCTAGGTGCTATACAGCACACAGAACTGAACACAAGTAATTTGCTAGGTGCTATACAGCACACAGAACTGAACACAAGTGGGTACAAACATGAGAAGCACAGGGCTCGGACTGGCTAAGCCTAATTATATAGAACAATACATACATGAGAAAACTTGAGGGGTTTCCAAGGCACTTTCTCCTCCCTCCCAATACACACACACACATACACACACACACACACACCATGTCACATTTCATTTCCTGAACTATTGGCTTCTGATTACTTGTCTTTAGTACAGGGAATTGCCATGTCCATGGAGGTCTTTTTATTTGCAAAGAGCTCTAGTTATCTGAAAGCTTTTCTCAGGGGTGTCTTAAAATGTATCTGGATTTGTTTGAATCAGGTGTGGTAAGACAAGGAGACTACCACTTGGAAAGAAGTTCATATTCTGTCATACAGGGCCACGTGGTGAAGCACTAGAGCCACCTAGAAGTGGGGGGAAGACATGGGCCAGATTCTTTATTGTGATTCCCCTGAGAAGGAACCAGTGAGACAGGGTCAGGGGGTGTGAGTAGTTTCAGCAGGCTCCAGGACATAGCCACTGTCTGAAACTGCCTGGTACCTGGCTCTGGGGTGATGAAGGCAGGTAGATAGCAGCCTAGAGTAGAAGAGACAGGTAAAGGAGGTGATTGTAGGATGTGGGCTATTGTTGGTGGGTTTGCACATGAATGGCACGCTGGCAAAAGGGCAGGTTGTTTGCTTAGTCTAGGAATTGGCTAACCCTGGCAGGCATAATCCCTCTAGGGTCAGCAAGGGCCCAGAAGCCAAAGTATCAAACACAGAAATATTAGAAAATGTAGTTCTTATAAGGGATAAGCTAAAATTGCTTTGCTGCATTTTTCTACCTCAAATCCTAGTTTGGACCTCTGGTTTTACCGAGCACTAACCTGGGATTTCCCTCAAAAGGCTTGGGGCTGCTCCAAGGCAGTCATCTCCTCCTTTGAGTCTCTGCATCCCCCCCCCAGAATTGTGACAGAATGACCCACCTCCTCAACTTGTTTCACTTGAAAAACACCATTGTCTCCTATTGTTGATTCCAAAGAAAATTCTGTGTTTATAATATCATAGACAAAGAGAAAGTTTCCTCCAATGAGGGTCCTCCTTGCTTTGTTCTTAATTTTTTTTTTTTTTAGTATTCCACATCTAATAGGTTAATATTGGTAACTAATCATTCTCTTATCTGTAAGTCTATAACTTATTAAAATAAGAGGCAGTAAAAGTTAATTTCCCTTCCATTGCCCCATTTCTTTTTTTAACCTTGAGGAGGTTATAAGAATGCTCACTTGATTCCACTCATAAAATAATTTTTGCTACTTTATTGTCTAGAAAAGTGACCCTGAATCATTTTAAAAAAAAACCAAAATGTGTGAATTCAGCCTGGCACAATGTCATGCCACATATCATCCCAGCTACTTGGGAGGCTGAGGCAGAAAGATGGCTTGAGCCCAAAAGTTCAAGATAGCCTAGCCAACATAGCAAAACCCCACCCTACAAAGAGAGAATTAATGAAAAACCAACAAACAAAATGCTGTATTTTGATTAAATAAAACATGATAAGACAAATACAAGAACAAATGTTTTATAGAAAAGTTGATACCTTGTTTTTAGTAACAGAAGGAAAAGGGAAAAAGCCAACTAAAGTATCATCAAATAAGTTGATGAACAATAGTGAGACTGTACAACATTCATATTTTATACTATGGATTAGAGATCTCAAAGCCCTTCAGGAAAAACAAATCTAAACGGAAACTGGAGATAACAACACACATTTATTTTGAGGTAGAAACTATTTAATTTTTTGAATGAAATTTGTGGTGCAGGAGGGAGAAAATAAAGGTACTTCACCTGCTGTGTGGACAGCTATCCTCTCTGTCCAGTCAGCCCCAAAGAAGGGCAATCTCAGAAATTCCATAGTCTTAAAGAATTTACGGTATAGAGAAACATCAAAACCTGTCCTGGATGTTTACTCTGCAGGAGGACTAATGCAAGTACAAATTGGTAAAATTTTTATTTTCTGAACCTTGGTTCTTTGTGCATCTCAGTACTTATTTTGAATTGCTATTCACTTCCTCATTTTCATCTTATATCTTAAAATTTCTTTTTTTGCTGCAGAGGCACAAGAGAAATGCTCAGTATACTTTTCACATTTTACCTAACACTTGGATGTGCGACTTGCAAGCTCAAACCCCTTTTTGTTGCCAGTGTTTTATGATTAAATAATGTAGCATGTGGAACCTGTCAAGCCCCAAGGAGCCATCTGAATATAGACACCCTCCAGCATCCCTGGTCTGAAAAGGCCTTGGGGGGGATAATTAGAGTAAGTTTTGTCTCCTTAGGGTCTTTAAAGTCTGTTTTTGTGGTCACCCAAAACTCACACCTCAGCATTGTCCCTAACTTCTCCTCTTGGGAATGTTTATCATCCCATCTGTCTCAAAGCACCATGCACTCCCCCAGGTTTTATCCTATCTTCTCCTTACCATTGCAGAAAAAGCAGTCCTGCCTCCGACACTTTGCTCCTGGACTTTCTACACTTGCCTTCACATTTATCAGGTCCTCCTCCCCAGCACAGCTTCTTCAGGGCATTTATGCTGCTGCCATACTCTTCTTTTAAAATCTGTCTCTTGGTGGTTATCACATCATTGCCCTGCTTTACCCACCTCCTAACCATGAACACCATTGGCTCCCACTGGCTGACCTCTTTCTCTGTACCAGGCATGCTTTACATCTGCAGTCCCCAGCCCTCGAGCCCCTTCTAGTACAAGTCCGTGGTCTGTTAGGAACTGGGCCACACAGCAGGAAGTGAGCAGTGAGCAAGCCAGCAAAGAAGTTTCATCTTTATTTATAGCCACTCCCCATTGCTCAGGTCACCACCCGAGCTCCGCCTCCTGTCAGATCAGGAGTTGCATTAAATTCTCATAGGAGTGAGAACCTTACTGTAAACTAAGCATGTGAGGAGTCTAGGTTGAGTGCTCCTTATGAGATCCTAATGTCTGTTGATCTAAGGTGGAGATGGAATGTGCTTGAATCATCCTGAAACCATCCCCCACCAGGTCTATGTAAAAATTGTCTTTCATGAAAACAACCCTGGTGCCAAAAAGGTTGGGGACCACTGCCCTAGATTATCCTTGCAAGACTCTCCTAGACAGAGGTGGGAAATGAGGTGGCCAGAATTTCCAGAGTAGTAAGTGGAAGCCACGGGCTTTGGTGTTAGGGACCTTCCTCTTAATGAGCTTATGCCACTTCCTTCAGAATATCATTCTGATATCCTAAATTTCTCTTCTCAAGATTTAAGTTGCTAAAAAGTTAAGGCTCAAATTATTTCACATTTCTGAGCTCTCTGCTTCGTCACAAACTATGACAAAACTATCACAAAAAAGAGTTCCGTCTCTAGTGAGCCACTTATGTGCCTTTGTTTTCTCTAGTCAGAATTAACCTCAGAGATAGGTGTGCTATGTTATATTTCCTTCGGTCTTTCTCACCATTATTGCTCCCAGCTCAAAAAATACTTCATTGTTGTTTTGGAGAAACTTGCTCTTGTTTTCCATAGACTCAGCGTATTTGGTCTTGGGTTCTCAAAATGCTTTCAGAGTTGCACTTCTGGGCCCTGTCTCGTTTGGAATGTTGCACGTGCTTTCTTCTGAGAAGTATCAGAAAACTGACATGATGAAGCTTCATGCTAGGGAGGATCTTAAAAGTATGTACATTCATTACAACTTAAAGCATTTAGTCACTTGCTTTCCAAGAAGATGAAAGGTGTTTTTACTAAAAAAATCAGTGCATAAAATGCCAATGTGGGGGCCATATGAATGCAGTATTTTGGGAAAATAACACACTTGTCCATTAGACTTTGGGTTGCTCATGTGAACACCCTCTAGTCCCAGTTGTACATTTTGTAGATGAGGGAAAGGAAACAGGACCACTGTTATCCTCACTGAATTATTCCCCATCCTAAGGAACATGAGCCATGTTTGGGCTACATGGGATGATGATGGTGATGAAAACAGCAACAGATGTCTGATGGGAACCAGAGCATCTGTTCAAGACATATATATGTAGCAAGCATAGTAGGTGTGTCCTTGGAAATAGACACCTGCTGCTCCTTGTAGGCCCTCACAGATGGGGTCCATTCAGTGCCTACGCTTCTCAGCCACCAGCTAACTTCCCTCCCAGGCAGGGATTGCCAACACTGGCTGCACAATGGAATCCCTTGGGCTTATAAGAGACAGACTCCCAAGGATCTCAAGCAGAGCTAAAAACTAGGAGGAAGGAGCATTGGCATTGGACTTCTGAGTAAAACTAAGGTCCTGTTACCCCAGCCAATGAGAAAGGGATCCTGAAATCCAACATCTTTGGTTCTTCCTTGGGTAGGAAACAGGATGGGTACCTTGTCTACCCCCAAGGATCACCCACGGCCACCTTTCCATTATCATCCCCATGTAGACCAAGAAACCCCATCACCCCATCCCATTAGGGAGTCTTCACCCCTTCATCTTCTTGATTTTGCTCCTCTATGCTCCCCATTAGTACAGACCTCACCTTGACTCCTGAAAATAAATGAAACCTTCCGGACAAGGTAGGCAAAGGGCCTTTTTGGAACAGAAAGGGAAGGACACTGATCTGGTAAAGCACGTAAACACACGCACACAAATAGCTAATAATTTACCTGTCACATTTACATTTTGTTCGGGAGATTACTAAGGACACAGAATGACTACAAGAAGCAGAGAAAAGTATTGATAATTATAGGATGGGGAAATATTACGGGCCAGGTGATTTTAAAGTACCCTTCATGGATCAAATATTTCTCAAAATGTATGCAAACACACATAGTACATACATTATAGGGCATAATAGAGAAACAAACCCTAGGAAAGTAAAAATAACGTTAATAACAACATAGTCAGTTTAATTTTTAAAAAAGGAAAGGATATTAAAGGGCCAGGAAATCCAAACTCCCACCTTAGCTTTTCCATTTTGTCCTGAGACGACAACAAGCTGTATCCCAGCTTAGATTTCTCATCAGCGAGATAAAGGTTTGAACATGGTCATCTTGAAAATCCCTTGAGCCCCACAATCCTACAACTCCTGCATAAGTCATACTAATACAAGCTGGTTCAATTACTGACCAATCTGTACCATGAGAAAGTTAGTTACATATTTGATGCAAATATCAGAACTTTCTGCCACTCTGCGGAACATCACCAACAGTTAAATTCAATCCACATAAAATTACATACCTCTGAAGTAGCCAGGGGTTACTATACAAAAAAAAAATGGGTATTGTAAACCAGAAAGGGTGAGCCTAAATTTTGACTTCTTTGTAATTTTTGGATTTATATGCCACATGTGAAATAAAAAAATAAGCTAAAAAGAGGGCACACTAAGTAAAGATGGCATTTGTGCCATTTTACATATGGGAAGCATTGTAATGTTGAGATACTGTTAAGTTTCATACATTTACAAAACCTTCCTATTCCACTTTATGCTTTTCCTACCTTCTTTATTCCCATTTCTCCAGCTTTCTTCTATTATCCCCCATAGGATTAACTCAAAACATGCAATGTGAAGAACAAATTAAAAATGTCCCAAACAAAAAAGTACAAAACCAACTAGGAAAACATATCTGCAGAGTTAAGGAAAAGCTACATAGAAGTCAATCTGTTGTACACATAGTAGATTTAAGAAAAGGTGTTATAGAGAGGAAAAGATGACTGTCTTGTCTCCCCTAACACAGCGCTTCCCTCCTTTAATTTATATTAAATGATTACACAAAGACAGGGTTTGGAATGAGCATGGGAGCTAGTGACTAAAATCATACACATTAGAAGAGATATTTCATGTAAAGATGATTTCTCTAGGGAAATCATCTAGGGACCTTATGTAAAGATGCTGGAGACATGCTTGGTCTAGAAGATATATTTCTTTATCTTTAATAGAGATAGAATTTTATGACCTTGGAATGAAAAGATAGATGAGAAGTAACCACAGTTACAAAGGCTTTATTTCATATATATATATATATATAATTAAGTCATAGCTGCATACATTAATACAATCATAGGGTACAATGTGCTAGTTTTATACACAATTTGAAATATTTTCATCAAACTGGTTAACATAGCCTTCACGGCATTTTCTTAGTTATTGTGTTCAGACATTTATATTCTGCATTTAGTAAGTTTCACCTGTACCCTTCTAAGATGCACTGTAGGTATGGTCCCACCAATTACCCTCCCTCCACCCATCCTCCCCCCTCCCCTCCCTTGCCCTTGTCCCAATTTTCTTGGGCTATAATTGGGTTATAGCCTTCATATGAAACTTTTAAATTAGTTTCATAGCAGGGATGAGAACATTGGATAAGAAAGTCTTTATTATATTAACTGTGTTTTTTGTCTTAGTGGTTTAACATCTTAAACTATGTAAATACTAAAGTATTTAAGGTAGTACTGGAGCCACAAGTAAGGTAAGCTAAAGAATACTTTTTTCAAAAAATGATGATAATGATGATAATGGTGACTGCGATGGTAGCGATGGTGGTGATGGTGGTTCTCATTTGTGCCAGGCATTGTACAAAGTGTCTTATTTGCATTATTTTATCCAATTCTCACAGCAATCCCACAAGACAGGAATTATTCCATTTTGTTAGATAGAAAGCAAAGTCTTAAAGATGTCAAATAAATTTAAGTCACAGATTTTTATCTTTCTCAAATTAGATAGAGATTAAGTTAGTGCAAGTGGAAATCAACTCAAATAGATGTCATACACAGTATCATTTCTCTTTTAGTTAAAAATATTTTTACTTTCCCAGAGAACTCTTATTTGAACCTATAAAGATGACAAGATGATTTCTTGTCTGATGGTTTGATAATAAAAAAAGTGTATTTTTTTTTCTTCATTTTGTTTACTGTCAGGAGGTCTAGCAAAAACCAATGGCAAATGGCTCTAAAGTAGTGGTTTCAATGCATTTGGATTTTACCTAATAGAACCTACACATAACTATCTCATCCTTGCCACAGGAAGTAAAATATCTGGGTATGCCTATGTCGCACCTGTGAACATCACCAGGTCAGTCCACCTTGACCCATGCACTGAGGACCACTTTTCTATCATCAAGATAGAAAGAGCTCCTTTTATAGCTGATAAATGGGATCACGCCACAGACACACAGTTCCACTTATTCTGTGCCCCTTTAATGACATAGGGCATTTTGACATCAATTATAGTGTCAGGAACCTAACTCTTAAGAACCTGAGTAGGTCTACTAAATTTGGGCAAGGATCAGGAGCAGACAGTAGTATCCAGAATACTTTGTTAACTGCATCTTTGTCTGAAAAGAGATAATTATAAGGCATCAATTGATTAGTTACTGGACAAGACACACTGCTTTTTGTTCACCATCCAGCAAGTAAAAGGCAACAGGGTTTGTGTCATAAATAGATTTGAGCTTATTTTTTCATTATCCCATAATACACTGAGTTGTTTTCCAGTAGAACTCACTACCATCATTTCTTCTGCAACAGACTCTCTGGACATCATGATCTAATTAGATGTGCTTTTCTGAAGAAGGTTAGAATTTGTTGTCTATTGCTATGTAACAAGTTACCACATATTTAGTGGCTTAAAATGGCAACCATTTGTTAGCTCACAGTCCCTACGTCAAAAATTGAGAGGCACATTGTGACTGGGCTTTCTGCACAAAGTGTCACAAGGCTAAAACCAAAGTGAGAATCAGGCTGTATTTCCACTGGAAGATGATGCCCTCTTGCATAGTTATATCCAGTTGCTTGTGGTTGTAGGACTGAGCTCCCAGTTTTATTGTTTTCCATCAGTGTCAGCTGGGAGCAACTCAGCTCTGAGAGGCCACTCACAATCCTCACCATGGGGCCCCTTCTGTCATCAAAGTCAGATTTAGAAATTCTGTTATGTCAAATCTCTGCCACACTTCCAATCTATTTCACCAGGAAGAGCCTAATCCCTTTCAAGGAATCACCTGATTAGGTCAGGCTGACCAAGGATAGTTTCCCTTTATTAATGCCAACTATGCCCTATAACATAACCTAAGTAAGTAATCATGGGAGTGACTATTTCATTATAGTCACAGGTCCTGAGGATTATATTGGGTGTGTACACCAGGAGGCTGTAATCTTGGGGGTATCTTATTATGAATTGCTATGTTTTACTGAGATACATTTATTCTGCTGAGGCTTGCAAGGGAGAGATGAAATCCATTTACCCAGATAAAGATTGAATTCTTTAGATAGGAAACAGGAACTAGGAGAGTGGGATTGAGAAGATGAAAGAGATAATGTAGCTTATTTTTCTTTATCTTTCCTTTGAGAAACATGAATGCTGGGAGTTTACTTTACTAGTGTTGGTTAGAAATAACCACTGGCTCCAGTCCATGAACCCCTGTATCACTCTCCTCTGGAGAAACCCCAACTGCCCCCTTCTAACTTCGGCCGATTCAGCAGGAAGCAGTTAGATCGAGTCTTCGCCCTTTTCCCTAATAGCAGTTGGAGTTTCTACTCAGAGAGGAGAATTGATGCAGGACAATTGGCACCCTAGCCAGCTCAACGGGGTTGACAGACCTTCCGCCTCCTCCTTGGCAGTGTCGGTGGTGTGGCAGGCAGCTGAAGAGCCAGCAGGCTGGATGACAGGCAGGGAGGGGGAACTCCAACCTCCACCGGAGGCTCCAATTGCCAAAAAGGCTGGACAACTGCCGAGGAGACCACTGTGCCTTGGTGTCTCCTTCACGTCACATCTAGGACTAAATGTGGAACCCCCATCTCCTATGCCTAGGTCAATTTCTTGTGAATTTCCTAGGCCTCAGCTCCATGAATGGACTGTATCCATTCATTGATACATTCATTCACCTTGCCCCTGGCGGAAGGGACTGTATTCATTCGTTTCCTGGCCAGGGAACCCATGCACCTATGTATACCCTGAGACTAAAGGCCTAAAGGAGGAGATGGGGAAAGACTGGGAGAGAAA
>CAUYON010052839.1:0-23334 GCA_963573935.1 Arctocebus calabarensis
GCTCTGGTGGTTTTTCTGCATTCTTTTCTCTGTAATAAATCCTATCTTACCATTGATCTGTGATTCATGGGTTCATTTTTCTAATCCCTGAGACCAAGGACCTACTGAAGAAAGAAATTCCAGCAACAAGAGTACTGGGGACACAGAGGAAACAGGTAATATCAGACTTTGAGTCTGAACATTTTTTCCAGAGGACAACACATCCGAGCTCGGTTGAAAAGGCAAGGAGTACGGTGCATCTTAGAAGGGTACAGATGAAACTTACTAAATGCAGAATAAACGTGTCTTCATACAATAACTAGGAAAGTGTCATGAAGGCTAGGTTAAACAGTTTGATGAAAATGTTTCAGATTGTATATGAAGCCAGCACATTGTATCCCATGATTGCACTAATGTACACAGCTACAATTTAATAAGAAAGAAAAAGAAAAAAGAAAAGGAAAGGAGGAGTTAGCTGAGCAAAAAAAAAAAATACAACAAAAAAGCAAAGAAAAAGAAAAAAACCTGGAGCTTTTCAAATGAAGATGATATTATTTTCATGGACTGTTAGTGGTTCCATGAAAATCATACATTGGAACCTTAGCCCCCAAGGTTTTTGGAGGTATTATATGAGTATCAGGAGGTAGGACCCATGAGAAATAATTAGGCTCTGAGGGAGAACCCTCACAAATGGGATTAGTGCCCTTCCCATGGGGTACATGAGAAGTACCCCAGAGGTACTTCAGAGAGCTCTGCAGCTTCTACCATATGAGGACACAACAAGAAGACCTCCAATTATAAAACAAGAAGTATACCCCTCTCGACACTGGATGTGTCCATACATTGATCTTGGACTTCTCAGCCTTCAGAACTGTGAAAAATAAATGTTGCTTTAGCCATCCAGTCTATGGTACTTTGTTAGCTTTGCAATTAGCAGCTTGAACTAAGACAAATATGTATAGACAAGGATATATTTAATTGCACCCATAAAAGCATGAAAGTGCATAGGCTATCTGCCTTGAAATAGAAGACATATACTAAATATTTTTCTCTCTTACTCTATCTCTGCCTCACTGGACTTGCTATAGCCTAAAATAGCCACAAACAATGGCAGGACAGCCTAAAGGAAATCACACTCTATGGAAATTCTATGCTGATCGTTTTATGTACATTGACTCATATGATCCAAGGTACTCTACAACCCCATGAAGTGGGCACTAAGATGCAGAAAATAAATTCCAAAGTCACTCAGCTAAGATAGCCAGATTTCCAGGGCAGCTTATCAAAATTACCAAGCTAGACATGCCTTCCTTTTGTACTGGAGCATTGAAGGAGCTAATCAAATGCCAGATGTTACAGGAGGAAGGAACACTGGGGCCTGCAGTGCATCTGTTGGGTGCAGGCACCTTGCAAATGGGTAACAAGTGTGCCTAACTCACCAGCCCCCTCAGGTGGTGTGGCTCATAAGAGCTTGATGGCAGGAGCCCAGCATGGTGCCTCAGACTTTGGTCACCCATGTGTCTATCCCAGGATGCCTGAACAAATACTGTCTGCTATCTTATGAAAAATGGTGAGACAAGTTGGCTAAGCCATTGTCAGACATTAAGAATTTCATATCAGTTAGCTTGTTGAATTAGGTACCCCACAGAGAGCAGGCCAAGAAAGAATGAATGAAGGAGACAGTGGTGAAGACAAGTTGAGAGGGTGGAAGGGTCAGATTCAAGTGCAGTACCAGGGAGCGTGCAGTGGGGAGAGGCGGTGGGGGCAGGGAGCACAGAGAAACCAGGTTCCTCCTGAATGCCACGGACAGCCTCGGGGTCAGGCTGGCCTGCCTCTACCACTGCCATCTAGTCATCCTTGGCTGAAACCAGAGTAGAGTGCAGACACATCACAAGGAAAATTCTACTGAGCTTCTCTCAACTAGGAGGTATTCTTTGATAATACTTGAAAGATCTAATAGATGAGAAAGAGACAAATTAAGGAGAAAAAGAAATTTCCTCTGTTCTTCTAACTACTGTTGCATTAATAAGTAATGCATATAGAAGAGATTCAAGAAAAATATACATGCATAAGTGTGTACACATATAAAATCTATGTATACGTAGCCCAGTCTTCACAGGGTCCTGCTGAGCCCTTTGCACACTTCTCACCTGGCCCTCACTACAGTTTGGAGGACTTACTGGCCTTCAGTCTCCTGGAGCAAGGACCCTGTCTTATTTATCTTTGTAGGTTAAGGTAGCTGGCATAGTACCTGGCACATAGATGATTCTAAGTAGATACTGGATGAGTGAAAGAATATCTATAGTTTTTTTTAAAGACAGAAAGCAAGTTCAAAGAAAGCAGTTATTATATTCTTCGTTTCTACTGGCAAACACTTTAAATAGCAGCAAAACATCTACCCATTTAATATCTTGATCCACATATTATGCTAGCCCTGTGTTTTCTAGCTGTCAGGAAGCAAAAGCTTTGGTAATATCTAAATTATCACCCCAATAAGGAACGTTTAAACACATATGTACAATTGGTCTAAGCATAAATAAAGCTTTTTAGAGATTTTATGGTGAAAAATCACAGAAACTCAAAACAGATCTTGTTAATTAAGAATAACAACAACAAAACCTTCAAATGAGAAATTTATTGTGTAATAATATTAAACTGAACAATAAAAAGATATTTCAACAAGTCATAGAAATTTCTGTTCATTGTCCAAGAAAGATAAACGCGACATCTTTATTTAAATGCCCAGAGTACTCATATTTGTTTCATGGGTCAAATGATCTGCAATTTTCATGGAGTACTCGTAAAAGGGAAGCACCTAGGGGGGAGAGAGATGTGATCAGCCTTCGGAATCCAGACTATCACGCAACTTTGAAGCAGGTGGGAAACTCAGGTATCTCAGGCTGCAATTTACTGCTGTCAGCTTCTGCCTTTCAAAATCAGCTTCCAGATTATCAAATATAAACTCTGCCAATCAAAATACCTCCTATTGACTAGTTAATGACACAAAATTTCAGAATTCCCAGGATACCACTATAGGGGAAAAGTGCTGTTTCCATAGTTCTGACATTATAGATTATTATTCCAATTTTCTATCTCACAGTTCATAGCATTGCAAATGCTGACCGAACAAATTGACCACATCAGTGTTTTTACCACTAGAAGAATTCTTCTGTCTGATGAAGAATTCTCCCCTTTCATAAGTGAGGTAGAGAAACTAATCACTAACCTACCACATTCCACGAACAAAATCATAAATATCAGGGAAAATAAAACTCAAGAAGTTTGTGGCAGGTTAACTGGTCATGAGGGGCTACTTCATAAGGAAACCACTTGAAAGATTTTACCTGCATCACCTTTCATGATAAATCTATCTAACAAAACTGAAAAGACAGAATTTTTTTTTTTAAGAAAGGGATTATAGGTTAATTGTTATCACATTACACTTTTAAAATGTTATCTCATCTGGCATCCTTTAACAGATGCTTCCCAAGCAAACCGTCAGGAGTGAACAAAGAACTTCAATTTGCAGAAGAACCAAGTCTGCACTGGATTAATAAAGTCACTTCTTGTTGTCTCTTAATAATGAGTTGTCAGATGGCTCGCTTTGATTGAAAACAACAACAAAAACCCAGCTTACTGGTCTGAAAAGACAGGCTGCTGGGACACTCCTTCCTTCCTCTGGGGTGGGATCTTCCCAATCTTCCTGACCCTCTCACTAACCCAGCTTAGCTCCACCTGGCTGGGCGTTCAATCTAGAAATCTTCAAACATCATTCCTCCAGTTGCAGGAGCAGAGGGCCTTATTGTGATCGGAAGCCTTCATCATCTCCTGTTCTAAACAGATTATTATTTACTGAGACAGGGTTTCCACCCCCCAGGGAAGCCTTCTCTTTTCTTTCCTCCCTTCTCTGCCCCTCACTGCCCCCAGGTGGGACTCGGGGCGGCGCAGCATATCGCCTTATGAATCTTGCTCAGGTCCCCAATTATCCTGCCAGGCAGCCCTGTCAGCGTGCTGACAGCTGCGTGCTGGGTGCCGGCTGGCTGTCAGAGCTGGGCGACCGCAGGCAGCCTTGGGGTCCTCCCTGCATTTCCATTACCACGTGGGGAGAGGCGCGCAGTGCAGAGGACTTCGCTAGGGGATGCCACGAAGGGCAAAGACGGCTGAGAAGAAAAGGCTGAGGTGAAAATTAAAAAAGGAAAAGGTGCGGGCGCAGCCCAGACAGGTGCTGGCGCTCTCTCTCCTAGGGCAGAATCGCCAGACTCTGCTCCCAGGCCTGGTGTCGCTGTCACCGGGGAGAGCGCGTACTCAGACTGATTTTAACTGAGATCAATGTAACAAGTATCATCGTCTGCAAAGTCCTCCGACTGATTGAAAACCAGATGAAGCTTTAGTAAGTGGGGACAGGTTGTTCTGTCGTCTCCTCCTGCCCTAATAGGATTTTCTGAACTTTTAGAGATTCTGTGCTAAGGAAACACCATTTATCATGGGCCAATCTCTGCATGCACATTTTAAAACAATTATTATTTGCACATATGTTTATGAACATAACCTGTAACCGCAATTATCTGTCAACAACAAACATTTATTTGTGGGGCAGAATTGCAAAGACCCCGGCATTTGACCTGTTGCCTGGAAAGCAGCTTCTCTCAAAACTCATTGATTCTACTGCAGGTCCTACAGGACCACTTGTGTCCCTGGCTGATTGCATCTTAGAAGGTGTTTGTTAGAAGTAGTCATGGTTTAGAGAATGGACTCAGGCCCACACTTATTCAAGGGAGTGTAAGGACCCTCTGCGTCGTGATGGTAATGTCACTGAATAACCAGGAACATTTCACGGTTATGTGGGTACAAGACCTTCCTGGTGTTTATCAAGCCTTATCTAAGATGACCCCCACAGCTTAGATCCCTCTCTAACAAAGTTTCTAAATAAATGATGATGCCAGTGACAGACAGAATAAGTCCCTACAAAGAGAGAAAACTCACACTACAGGGAATTGCATCTGTGACAGGAAACAGTTGCTTATATCGAGACCAGGATAAAAAGAATATTTCTATTTAAATGCATCAGGAGGGATTTAAGATTTACAACGCGAGGGAGTTACTTATCATAACTGTTGTGCAGGGTTGAAATACACCGTCCTGAACGAAGTCAGAGCTGTTCTCCTCCAGAGAATTTCATGTGATGTGACTTTAAAGCAAGGAAGGTTCTTCTTTTCATACAGCTATCTGAGAATTTCCATATTTCAATAGTTACTATCTCCACTGAATAATCACTGAAATGGCTATTGCAAGAACCAAGTGAGATAATGGGGTAAATCATAAAGTTCAGTACCTGGCACTCAGGTGGAAGGGTGTGTATGTGAGAATGAAATATGGAAAATAAATATCCAGGCACAAACGAGTATGTATATGTCAAACACCCCACATTCCTCCTCAGACTTGAAGGCTAATGAGGCTGCACTGGTTTCATTTACAAGTGTTTTGAATTCCCTCTGAATTATTTTCATAGCCTTCAGCACATTCTCCTTAGCAAGATTTATGTAGTACTTACAATATCTGCAAAAAAACAATCTTTGACTGGCAAAGCTTCCTGTGACATTGGCCTTGATTTCTGGATAGTGCTGTCAATTGAGAAGCGAGAGTAATGAAAGAGTCTCAAACAAGTAAGTCGAAAAGGATCATTCAGGATCAAGATTGAGAGACGCACTACAAAGCCAGGAGATGGCTGTTTGATGGCTTTCTGCCTAGGCTTAAAGGCAGCCCCAGCTCAGGCTGGTCTTGAACTCATGAGCTCAAGCCATCCACCCTCCTCGACCTCCCAGAGGGCTGGGATTACAGGCGTGAGCACCGCACCCGGCCCTGCTGCCACTATCTGGATAAGCAGCCAGAAGAACTCGATGATGACAAACACCCACATCTATGAAGAATATGCCTATGATGAAAAGGATTAAGATGTCCCAGAGGCAGTGACTCCAGAAAAAGTCTTCAGATTAAAGGAATTCTTGGAGAGATTTCACAACATTGGAAGAGTAAGGGATAAACTATAGGACGCTGAGCCAAACTTAGAAAGGAATACGACAATTTGCTAAGACTTGAAAAAGATGCTTGCTCTGTGTCACAAATTATATGTCAAGCAGAAAGTAAGCACTGTCCAATGTGTTCTTATTCCTTTTTTTAAACAGAGAAATAAGGTAATTCTCAATGTTCCTAATGTTTTCAATTGCAGTGAACTAAATAAATTTTAGTTTTACTACCTTTTAAAAATTTTCCTTATGTATTTATAACTTGCAGTAAGATAGGCTACTTATAAATTTTTTTTAATACAAAAAGTTTTAAAGGTCCCAAAACAATTATAATTTCTTCCACTGATGAAGTTAGCTTTGCACAATTTCATCTTAGATGATCATTTGCGCAATCCTGTGCAAAGCGAAGACTGCCTGTGTGGGAAAAAAATGTTCCATGTTATTTGTCACGTGGGAAATGAAAAGGAAAACATCACTGAACACATCCCGGAATGTTCAAACCAGAAAAAAATAAAGAAAGAAAGAAGCTAAATGCTAAATAGCCAGGATGCAAAGACACTTGAATTCTTAGACATTGTTGGTGGGAGTGTAAATCGGTTTAAAAAACTTGGAAAACTACTTAGCAACAGTCACTAGTACTGCACAGATACTCAAACTTTTGACTCTATGACCCCGTCTAACTACCCCTCGTCTGAGTCCAGCAGAAAGGCATATGCCCATATCTACCCCAAAAGCTTATACACACTGCGCATAGCAGCCTTCCTCATAACAATCAAAACCAAGAAATATAAATGACTTTTGACAATGAAATGAGTATAGAAACCAGGGAATATTCATATCATAAATATATATAAAACAAAATTATATACAGAAATAAAATGAACAGATTACATGAAGAAGAAATAATATGAAGGAATCTGAGAAGCATAATGTTGAGTGAAGGAGCTGACAAAAAGAACACATACCATTCTACTTCATTTTTATAAAGTTCAATAACAGAATTAACTAATCATAAGGGAACGATTACTTCCAGGAGGCCAGAAAAGGTAGTGATTGGAAGGGGAGCACACAGGTGTTTTGGGAATGTGCCTATGCTTTATTTAATGATCTGGGTGTTGCTGACATGGTGTGTTCACTTACTGATAACTGATCAAGATGTATGTTTAGGATCTGTACACTCTTCTCAATGACTGCTATGCTGTAATTAAAAATTTTGTTAAAATAAAAGCCAAGAAGTTTGTTTTAATATACGGTATACATATTTATAATCATTTCATCAACGCATTATTAGTTCAGGAGTAATTCTAAAATGGTCTGGGAAACGCTCAAGATTCTGTTTTGTTTTCTTTTATTTCAGATTAATATGATGGTGTGGATGATTAGGTTACAACATTTGCATTTGTTAGATAAAGACCAAGTAGTAGTTGTGCCCCTCCCCCAGGAGGTGTGCCACACACACCCTTACATTGTGCCACTAGGTGAGAGCACACCAGTCCCCTCCTCTTCCCTTCTTCCCCCATCTTCCTCTCCCCCCCAAACTCCTTGAGTTTGGTTGTGTTTTTCTCTTGTATGGGCATGTATTTGTTCCTCTGCTAGTTTCATATAAGTACTGAGTACATTGGATACCTGCTTTTCCATTTTTGTGATGCTTTACTAGGTGAAATGTTCCCCAACTCCATCCAAGTTAGCACAAAAGAAGTAAAATCTCCATTTTTTTTTTTTATGGCTGACCTGAAGATTCTTAACATGGTCTAGCAGTCCATGAAGTCAACATTTTTTTTAAATAATAAAATAATACTAAGACATAATGCACCTTTTCTATAGGTTGTCATTCATACTAATGATATAAAAGCAATGGCAAGGAGACTGCAGATTCCTTAGCATGAGTCCATCAAACAAAGAGTGCTACCAACCTGTACTTGCTGTTATTCTATGTTTCTCAGCCATGCACTCACTGCAGAAGAAAAAGACGAAGAAGAAAACGATGAGGAAGAGAAGGAAGGGAAGGAGGGAGGAGAAAGAACTAGTTTCACTTAAGAATAAATAATGAAACAGTAAAAAATTAACAAGTATTTATAATTTTTCTTCTTTTGAAACAGAGCCTCAAGCTGTCACCCTGGATAGAGTGCTGTAGCATCACAGCTCACAGCAACCTCCAATTCCTGGGTTAGAGCGAGTCTCTTGCCTCAGCCTCCCAAGTAACTGGGACTACAGGTGCCTGCCACAACGCCCGGCCATTTTTTGGTTGCAGCCGTCATTGTTGTTTGGCAGCCCAGGCTGGATTTGAACTTGCCAGCTCAGGTGAATGTGGCTGGCACCCCAGCCCACTGAGCCACAGGCGCCGAGCCATATTTATAATTTTCAAATGAGTAAATACATATTTGAAACACTTCTGAGTTTTAATTTCTAATATGATAAATACCAAGCTATTGGTATTATGAGTGATAGGACCAAAAGTTCTTTAGAGTCTTTAGTAATTTTTAAGAGGAAAAAAGAATGCTGAGACCAAAATATTTGAGACTTACTCTTAGGAAATATAAGGCCTCTGATTATTCTGCAATTGGCTCACTTATATGTAAAGAATCCCCTTTTTAAGTATTTAAAACTTTTAAAGTAATTAAAATACTCATCATAAACATACTATGCTCATGGGTGGGAAGAATCAACATTGTGATAATGTCCATACTACACAAAGCAATATACAATTTTAATTCAATCCCTATTAAAGCTCCACTGTCATATTTTAAAGATCTCAAAAAAAAAATACTTCATTTCAGAAAAACCTTGAATAGCCAAGACATTACTCAGAAATAAAAACAAAGCAGGAGGAATCACACTACCAGACTTTAGACTACAATATAAATTGACAGTGATCAAAACAGCATGGTACTGGCACAAAAACAGAGAGGTAGATATAGGGAACAAAATAGAGAACCAAGAGATAAACCCAGCTACTTACCATTATTTGATCTTTGACAAGCCAATTAAAAACATTCAGTGGGAAAAAGATTCCCTATTTAGCAAATGGTGCTGGGTGAACTGGCTGGCGACCTATAGAAGACTGACACTGGACCCACACCTTTCACCATTCATTAAGATAGACTCATTGGATTAAAGATTTAAACTTAAGATATGAAACTATAAAAATACTAGAAGAAAGTGCAAGGAAAACACTTGAAGAAATCAGCCTGGGCAAATACTTTTATGAGGAGGACCCCCCTCAACCCCAGGCAATTGAAGCAACACCAAAAACACATTATTGAGACTTGATCAAACTAAAAAGCTTCTGCACAGCCAAGAACACAGTAAGTAAAGCAAGAAGACAGCCCTCAGAATGGGAGAAGATATTTGCAGGTTATATCTCCAACAAAGGTTTTAATAACCAGAATCCACAGATAACTCCAACATATTAGCAAGAAAAGAACAAGTGATCCCATCTCAGGGTAGGCAAGGGACTTGAAGAGAAACTTCTGTGAAGAAGACAGGCACACGGCCTACAGAAATATGTAAAAAATGCTCATCATCCTTAAACATGAGAGAAATGCAAATCAAAACTACTTGAGACATCATCTAACTCCAGTTAAGATTAGCCCACATCGCAAAAATCCCAAAACCAGAGATGTTGGCGTGGATGTGGAGAAAAGGGGAACACTTCTACACCGCTGGTGGCAATGCAAAGTAATATATTCCTTTTGGAAAGATGATTGGAGAATTCTTAGAGATGTAGAAATAGACCTGCCATTTGACCCTACAATTCCTCAGTAGGTATATATCTAAAAGACCAAAACCCACATTATAACAAAGATATTTGTACCAGAATGTTTGTTGCAGCCCAATTCATAATTGCTAAGTCATGGAAGAAGCCGAAGTGACCATCGACTTATGAATAGATTAATAAATTGTATTTTGAATTGGGCTGCAATAAACATTCGGGTACATATATCTTTATTATGATGTGATTTTTGGTCTTCAGGATATATACCCAATAAAGGAATTATAGGATGGAATGGCAGATCTATTTTTAGATCTCTAAGTATTCTCCAAATATCTTTCCAAAAGGTAATCAAGGAAATGCCATGAAGGATATCTGTAACAGTATGATCAAAATATTTCTGAATGTATATGAATCGTGCCCTGTGATTGCACCAATGTACATAATTATGATTCAATAAAATTATTAAAAAAAAAAAAAGAAGAAAATAGACAAACTACAGAGGTGATGACCTAAACTAAAAGCTGATACTTTGAAATGGTTCATACAATAATCAAATATTTGGCAAGACGAATGAAGAAAAAAGAAAATGGATAAATAACATGTGAAATGTAAAATGAAACAAATATATATAAAATGGATAATTTTAAATTATTAGAGAGTATTATGTATGTTTTATGCTAATGATTAAAAGGAATGAATAATTTTCTAGAAAAAATTATCAAATTGACTCAAGAAGAAATAAAAATATGAACATTCTAATGACCATTGAAGAAAATTAATTTGTAAACAAAAATATCACTTCAACAAAAGACCTTCCCAGCCAGTTTCTGTAGGTTAATTTTACCAAATCCTCAAAGAACTCATAATGTCATCTTTTGCATACTGTTCTACAGAATAGAAAAAGATGGGGAAATACGCATCTTATTTTATTCACTGGTATAACCCTGATACTAAACCTAACAACAAGAGAATAAGTGAAGTACAAGTTGGTGTCACTTATAAACAGAGTTGAAAACAAAATCTTAAATGAAATTTAAATAAAACTGACATCAGACTTATCAGTGTAAAGACACAAGAGTAACTATAATAACCAAGTTTATCTAGGAATGCGAAGGTGATTTACCATTAAGAACGATTTCCCAGTCACTGCATTACTAGATTCACTGAGCATTGGCCATTGCAATTGCCATGTTGGACAGATATCTTCACTAGAGCAGATTAGTGTGTCTTAGGGTACATAGTCTGGTGGCCATCGATTTAGAAAATGTGTTCTTTTCTATTCCATTCAGAAAAGCTTATAAGAAACAGATTGCATTCATAGGGAATAGAAAAAAATAAACACTTACAATATTGCTCCAGGTCCATTTTAACCGTGCAACTTTCTGCTGTAATACAGTCTAGAGAGATTTGCACAATCTGCACATTTCAAGACATCACATAAGATTCATTGCATTGTTTACATTATGCTCATTGAGCAGAATGAGCAAAGAGGTGACTTAATATACTAGAGAGCTGGGCAAGATACATATGTACTGCACATGGTAAAAAATAAATACCACAAAGATTCAGAGACCTGCCAATTTGTCAAAATTTGTAAAGGTCCAATAGTCAGACACATGCCAAGAGCAAGAACACTTGTAGCATCTTGCATCCCTTATTGCAAAGGAGACACAACAGTGATAGGTCTCTTTGGGTTCTAGAGTCAACACATTCCACAGTGACCCATATACTGGGTGACAGATAATACTATCATTATTGAGTATAAATAGGAGAAAAATAGGGGTCTACAATAGGTCAAGGTTACAGTACAAGCAGTCTTTCTGTGTGAAGCATATGATTTGAAAGACCCTATGGTGTGAAGGTGCCAGTGGTGGGGCCAAAAAAAAAAAAAAAAGCGATGTTAAATGAATGGCAAACTCCAGGAAAACAATGCAGGTCTCTGAGATTCTGGAGCAAAACCATGTCATTTGCAGTGGAAAATTTCATGCCTTTTGAGAAAAACCCTTGGCATGTTGCTGGGCCCTAATAGAATTGGTAAGCTTAACTATGGGATATCAAGTGATAATGTATCCAGAACTGCTTATTATGAGATGAGTTCTGTCATATTCACCAAGTTATAAGGTCAGTCAGGCCCAGCAGTAGTCTATCAAAAGATAGAAATTATACTCCAGGATTAAGGTCAAACAGAATACACCAGTAAGCTGAAGGAGCTAGTAGACTAAATTCCTTATGTTAACCACTAGGTTTGCACTAGCACTCCTCTTTCAGCTTGAACCTATAGCTATATGAGGTATAGATTTTCTACAGATTCCTAAATAATAAATAGGTTAAAACATGTATAATATTTTTAAGCAGAATTTTCTAAAACTTTACTGAAGAACATTAAAAGGTCTAAGTAAATTGAGAGACATATGATGACAGTTCTCTTAATGCTCATCCATAAATATAAATCAATGCCAAACAAAATTTCAATAGTGTTTTTTTGTTACAACTTGAAAAATTGATTCTAAAATTTTTATAGGAGAATAGAAGTCAAAAAATAGCCAATAAAATTCTAGATGGTCAAAGAAGAACTTACCTACCATATAGTATGGATTTTAATAAAACCAAAATAATTAAAATGCCCTTGTCAAACATCAATTGGCCATAAATGTATGGGTTTATTTCTGGACTTTATTTTATTGGTTCACAGATCTATTCTTTTGCCAGTACCACATTTTTTTGCTTATTGTAGCATTGTAGTAAGTTTAAAATTGGGGAAGTGTACATCTCCAACTTCGTTCTACTTTTTCAAGATTATTTCAACTATTTGAGATCACTTAAAATTCCATTTGAATTTGAGGATTGGCTTTCCTTTCTGCAAAAAATGGCACTTAGACTTTTGGTAGGGATGGTGTTTAATGTGTAAATACCTTTGGATAGTATTGATAGTTTAAGTCTTCCTATCTATGAACATGGAATGTCTTTCCATTTATTTAAGTCTTGTGTAATTTAATTCAACAATATTTTGTAATTTGAAATGTGCAAGTTTTTCACCTCTTTGGTTATGCTCAAATTAGGTACTTTATTTTTGATAGAACTGTAAAAGAAATTGCTTTTCTGAAATTCATCTTCAGATTTTTCATTGCTAGTGCTCAGAAATATAATTGATTTTGTATATTGAGTATGTAACCTGCAACTTTTCTAAATTACTTTATTACTTCTAACATTTTTTATAAATTATTTAGATCATTTTTAATGAGACAGTATCTTAGTATGTTGCCCAGGTTAGAGTGCCATGGCATCATAGCTCACAGCAAACTTAAACTCCTTGGGCTCAAGTAATCCTCTTGCCTCAGCCTCCTGAGTAACTGGGACTACAGACACCTCCCACAGTGTCCAGCTAGTTTTTCTATTTTTAGTAGAGACAGGCTCTTGCGTGTGCTCAGGCTGGTCTCAAACACGTAAGCTAAAAAAAATCCACCCACCTTGGCCTCCCAGAGTGCTAGGATTACAGGTGTGAGCCAGCATGCCTGGCCTAGAATGCTTTTATATTTAAGATTATATCATGTTAAAATAGATAATTTTACTTATTCTTTTCTAATTTGGATACGTTTTATTTCTATTTCTTGTCTAATGTATCTAGCTAGAACTTCCAGTACATTGTTGAATAAAAATAGTGAAAGCAATTATCCTTGTCTTGTGCCTTATCTTAGGAGAAAAGCTTTTATTCTTTGAATATTGAGTATGATGTTATTTGAGCAATTCTAAAAAATACCCTACATTAGTTTGAGGACATTTCATTCCTTTTCTAGATGTTACACGTTTTTAACATGAAAGTGCATTGGATTTTGTCAAGTGCTTTTTCTGAATCAATTGAGATGATCAAATATGATTTCCCCCCTAAATTCTATGAATATGATGCTACATTGACTAATTATTTTGTATATTAAACCACCCTTAAATTCCTGGGATAAATCCCACTTGTTTGTGATGAATAATCCTCTTCATATAATGCTGGATTTGGTTTGCTACTATTTTCTTGTGCATTTTTGCTTTTATATTCATACAATATATTCTCTAAAATGTTACTGTCTTGTGATATCTTTATCTGACATTGTTACCAAGGTAATGCTGACCTCTTATAATGAGTTGGTTAGTGTTCCTTCTTCCGTTTTTTTGGAAGGATTTGAGAACTATTGTTCTTAATTATTCCAAAACAGTCTGACACTGGTATAAAACTTGACACACAGATCAATGGAACAGAATAGAGAACCCAAAAGTACAGCCACATAGTTATAGCCAACTGATCTTTGAGAAGGTAGACAAAAACATACACTAGGGAAAGGATAACCTTTTTAATGCTACTGGGAAAACTGGATTACAATATGTAGAAGAATGAAACTAAACTCCTATCTCTCACTTTATAGAAATTAACTCAAGGTGGATTAAAGACATAAATGTAAAACTTGAAACCCTAAAAATAGTAGAAGAAAACTCCAGGGAAAACTCTTCCAGATATTGGTCTAGGCAAAGAATTCATTACCAAGACCTTAAAAGCACAGGCAACAAAAATAAAAAATAAACAAGCGTGACTCAATTAAACTACAAAGCTTCTATGAAGCAAAATAAATACTCAATAGAGTAAAAAGACAACCTGCAGAATGGGAGAAAACATTTGCAAACTGTACATTCAACAGGGGACTATTATCCAGAACTTACAAAGAATTCAACATAGTAACAACAACAAAAAGGACAAAAAAATTAACCCCATTACAAAGAGAGCTAAGGAGATAACAAGCATATGAAAAAATATTCGACATCACCATTCATAAGAGAAATGTGAATTAAAACCACAGTGAGGTATCATTTTCCACAAATCACATTTATTATTAAAAGGCTAAAAAAATTGCTGACATTGGAGAGGATGAAGAGAAAAAGAAATACTTATACACTGTTAGCAAGAATGTAAATTACTGCAACTTCTGCAGAAAAAAGTATGGAGATTTCTCAAAGAACTAAGCATAAAGCTACTGTATATGCAACAATCTCATTTCTGGGTATCTGCCCAAGGAAAAAGAAATAAATATATTAAAAAGATACCTGTAGGGCAGCGCCTATGTCTCAAAGGAGTAGGGTGCCGACTCTTTTTGTGTTTTAGGGCTATTTTGCTAGGTATACATATGTTAACAACTGTTATATTTTCTTGATGAATTGATTCTATTTTCAATAGAAAGTGGCCTCAGTTTTGTCTTGTAATAATATTTGTCTTAAAAGCTGTCTTGTCTGATATTAGTATTGTTACCCCAGCACCTTTTGATCACTATTTGTATGAAATATCTATCCTATCCTTTCACTTTCAATTTTTATCTTTACATATTGAAGTGCCTCTTGTAGACAATGTATAATTGGAAATATTCTCTTTAATCTGTTCTAACAGTCACTGCCTTTTAATTGGAGAGTTTAATCTATTCATATCTAAAATAATTACTAAAGTGGGGGAGGAGGCAAGTAGCTGAGGGGAGCCAGCTTTCCACAGAGGCTCCCATCCAGAAGGAGAGTTAAAGGACAAAAGTTTATCAAGTAAGCTGATGGTTTGGAGCTGAGCCAGGAGAGAAGATTTAAGAGCACCTATCACCCCTGCTGAGGTGAGCCATGACCCCAAGGAAACAAACAATAGCTGAGACTTCAACCCAGAATTATTGATTCACTAGGATTGGACAGAGACCAGCTGAATACAAGACAGAGCCACTTATCCCCACCATACCCAGCAGGTCCCCAGTGTCTCAGATTATAGTACTATATGAGTCCTTTGCACAGCTGTAGGGGAAAAGCTGCAGTCACCAGTCCCAGCTCTTGGGCAAAGAGCTAGTTAATCATTTCTCCAGGAGCCTCCAATCCAATTTTGCCTTACCTGCTCATCTAGCCAAATGCTGAAAAATAATCATGGGGAGGAATCAGTGGAAAAACTCTGACAATATGAATAATCAGAGTAGATCAACTCCTCCAAGGAATGACAAGGCAGACACACCATAAGATCCCATTCATCAACAAATGGTTGAGATGTCAGAAATTGAGTTTAGAATTTGGATGGCAAATAAGATTAATAGAACGGAAGCAAAGTTGGAATTAGAAATTCTAGGAATAATTCAAAAGTTGTCTCACAAATTTAATGAATTCAAAGAAAAAAAATCATCAAACATTTTGACACATTGAGAAAAGAATTTGCAGCCCTCCAAGATATGAGAAATACAGTAGAATCCCTCAGTAACAGAATGCAGCAGGCAGAACAAAGGATTTCTGACATTGAAGACATTGTTTCTGACATTGTTCAAAAGCTTTTGAACACTCCCACACACTCAAAAAGGAAGAGACGTACAGAGCAAAAATGGATCATTCTCTCAGAGAGCTATGGGATAATTCCACAAAAACTAATATTCACCTTATAGGAATTCCTAAAGGTGACAAGGTTGCTTCAAAAGGCCCAGATGCTCTATGCCAAGAGATAATAGAAGAGAACTTTCCAAACATGGCAGGAGATTCTGAAATGCAGACAGCAGAAAATTTCAGAACCCCAGCATGACTCAATCCAAATAAAGCATCCCTCACATATTACAATTAACGTTGCCAAAGTTAATATGAAGGAGAAAATTCTACAAGCAGCCAGATGTAAGAAAACCATGAACTATAAGGTGAAAAATATTAGAATGACTTCAGACTCTCTGTTCAAACTTTTCAAGCCACAAGAGGATAGTCATCCACCTTCATCCTCCTAAAACAAAACAACTTTCAACACAGGATCCTGTATCAAGCTAAACTGAGTTTTATTTATGATGGAGAAACTAAATACTTTAATGAAATTCACATGTTGAAGTAATTTGCCATAAGAAACCAGCTCTCTAGGATAATCTTAGACCCATCCTCCACAATAACCAGCACAATGCTTTACCACCAAAGTAAACTCATTCAGAAACTTTTCATCAAATCCCAACTTCCACAGTGTTAAAAGGATTAAAAATGTCCACTGGACTTTCCAAAAACTCAACGCTCAAAATACTACTAGGTTTGTCAATACACTCACTTAATGTGAATGTATTAAATTGTCTTCTAAAGAGGCAGAAGTTGGCTGACTGGATACAAAAAGTCAGGCCAGATATCTGTTGAATACAAGAACCTCATCTTACCTTAAAAGATAAATATAGACTCAAGGTGAAGTGATGGTCTTCTATGATTCAGGCAAACAGAAATCAGAAAAAAAACAGGTGTTGCAATTTTATTTACTGATCCAATAGGATTTAAACCAACAAAAGTAAGGAAAGATAAGTATACCCTTCATATTTGTTAAGGGTAACACTCAACATAATGAAATTTCAATCATTAACATTTGTGCACCCACCAGAATGTGCCTCAATTTATAAGAGAGACACTAACAGACATGAGCAACTTGATTTCCTCCAGCACCATAATAGTTGTACATTTTTTTCAAGCAAACATATTAGTGATAAATTAGTAATACTATGTAAATGAAAGCTCAGATGTCTTTTTTTGGGGAGGATTCAATGTGTTGATTTCATATGAGAGATGAATCACAACTATACTTAGAGATTTTAACACTCCTTTGGCAGTGTAGGATAGATACTCCAATAAGAAACTAAGCAAAGAAATTTTAGACTTAAATGTAACCATTCAACAATGAGATTTAACAGACATCTATAGAACATTACATCCTAACAAAACTGAATACACATTCTTCTCATCAGCCCATGGAACATTCTCCAAAATTGATCACATTGTAGGTCACAAGTCTAACCCCAGCAAATTTAAAATAATATAAATTATTCCTTGCATCTTCTTGGACCACCATGGGATAAAAATTGAATCGAATAACAACAGAAATCTGCATAGTCATACAAAAACGTGGAAACTAAATAGCCTTATGCTGAATGATAGCTGGGTCATAGACAAGATTAAGAAGGAAATTACCAAATTTTTGGAACAAAATGATAATGAAGACACACATTATCAGAACCTCTGGGATACTGCAAAGGCAGTCCTAAGAGGGAAATTTATAGCATTGTAAGCCTTCCTTAAGAGAACAGAAAGAGAGGAGGTTAACAACTTAATGGGACATCTCAAGCTACTGGAAATAGAAGAACATTCCAGTCCCAAACACAGCAGAAGAAAAGAAATACCCAAACTTAGAGCAGAATTAAATGAAATTGAAAACAAAAGGATTATACAACAGATCAATAAATCAAAAAGTTGTTTTTTTGAAAAGGTCAATAAAATAGATAAACTTTTAGCTAACCTAACCAGAAATAAAAGAGTAAAATCTAATTTCATAAATGAGAAATGACAGAGGCAAGATAAGAACTGACTCCTCAGAAATTAAAAAAATCCTTAATGAATATCACAAGAAACTCTATTCTCAGAAATATGAGAATCTGAAGGGAATAGACCAATACGTGGAAGCACGCCACCTTCGTAGACTTAGCCAGAATGAAGTGGAAATGTTGAACAGTTCTATATCAAGTTCTGAAATAGCATTAATTATATGAAATCTTCCCAAAAAGAAAAGTCCTGGACCAGAGGCTTAACATCAGAATTCTACCAAACCTTTAAAGAAGAACTAGTACCTATATTACTTAACTTTTTTCAAAATTTAGAAAAATAAGGAATACTACCCAACACATACTATGAAGCAAACATCACCTTTATCACCAAACCAGGAAAAGACCCAACAAGAAAAGAAATTTATACACCAATATCTCTAATCAATATTGATGCAAAACTATTCAATAAGATCCTGGCAAACAGAATCCAGAACACATCAAACAAATTATACACCATGACCAAGTGGGTTTTATCCCAGGGTCTCAAGGCTGGTTCAATATACATAAATCTATAAATATAATCCAGTACATAAACGAACTAAAAAACAAAGACAATATGATTCTCTCAATTGATGCAGAAAAAGCTTTTGATAATATCCAGCATTCCTTCATGATCAGAACACTTAAGAAAACTGGTATAGAAGGGACATTTCTTAAACTAATAGAGGCCATCTATAGCAAACCCACAGCCAATATCATATTGAATGGAGTTAAATCGAAATCATTTCCACTCAGCTCAGGAACCAGGCAAGATTGACCACTGTCTCCACTGCTTTTTAACATTGTAATGGAAGTCTTATCCATTGCAATTAGGGAAGCAAAGGCGTTCAAGGTTATATAGATAGGGTCAGAAGAGATCAAACTTTCACTCTTTTCAGATGATATGATTGTATGTCTGGAAAACACCAGGGATTCTACTACAAACTTTTAGAAGTGATCCAGGAATACAGCAGCATCTCAGGTTACAAAATAAACACTCCTATATCTGTAGCCTTTATATACACCAACAATAGTCAAACTGAAAAAATAGTCAAGAACTCTATTCTGTTCACAGTAGTGCCAAAGAAGATGAAATATTTGCGAGTTTACCTAACAAAGGACATGAAAGATCAATAAAAAAGAACCATGAAACTCTAAGAAAAGAAACAGCTGAAGATGTTAAAAAATGCAAAAACATGCCATGCTCATGGCTGGGAAGAATCAACATGGTTAAAATGTCCATACTACTCAAAGCAATATATATTTTTAACGCAATCCCTAGTAAAGCACCACTCTCATACTTTAAAGACCTCGAAGAAATAATACTTCATTTTACATGGAAGTAGAAAATAGCCAAGACATTACTCAGAAATAAAAACAAATCAAGACGAATTACACTACCAGACCTTAGACTATACTATAAATCGTTAGTAATCAAAACAGCATGGTACTGGCACAAAACCAGAGAGGTAGATGTATGGAACAGAATAAAGAACCAAGAGATGAACCCTGCTACTTACCATCATTTGATCTTTTTGTAAGCCACTTAAAAACATTCAGTCGTGGAAGGACTCCCTTTTTATTTAATAGATGGTGCTGGGTGAACTGGCTTCTGACCTGCAGAAGACTGAAACTGGACCCACACCTTTCACCATCAACAAAGATAGACTCTCACTGGGTTAAACATTTAAACTTAAGACATTAAACTATAAAAATAGTAGAAGAAAGTGCAGGGAAAACACTGGAAGAATTTGGCCTGGGAGAATATTTTATGAGGAGGACTCCCCTCACCTCAGGCAATTGAAGCAACACCAAAAATACATTACTGGGATCTGATCAAACTAAAAAGTTTCTGCACAGCCAAGGACACAATAAGTAAAGCAAGCAGACAGCTCTCAGAACGGAATAAGATATTTGCAGGTTTGTCTCTGACAAAGGTTTAATAACCAGAATCCACAGAAAATTCAAACATATTAGCAAGAAAAGAACAAGTGATCTCATCTCAGAGTGGACAAGGGACTTAAAGAGAAACTTCTCTGAAGAAGATAGGCCCACGGCCTACAGACACGTGAAAAAATGCTCATCATCCTTAATCATCAGAGAAATGCAAATCAAACCACTTTGAGATATCATCTAATTCCATTAAGATTGGTCCACATCACAAAATCCCAAAACCAGAGATATTGGTGTGGATGTGGAGAAAAGGGAACACTTCTGGACTGCTGGCGGGAATGCAGCTAATATGTTCCTTTTGGAAAGATGTTTGAAGAAGACTTAGGGATCTAAAAATAGACCTGCCATTTGATCCTGCAATCCCTCTACTAGGTATATATTCAGAAGACCAAATATCACTTTATAACAAAGATATTTGCACCAGAATGTTTATTGCAGCCCAATTCATAGTTGCTAAGTCATGGAAGAAGCCCAAGTGCCCATCGACCCATGAATGGACTAATAAATTGTGGTATATGTACACCATGGAATATTGTGCAGCCTTTAAAAAGATTGAGACTTTACCTCTTTCATGTATACATTGATGGAGCTGGAACATATTCTTTTTAGCAAAGTATCTCAAGAATGGAAGAAAAAGTATCCAGTGTACTCGCCCTACTATGAAACCAATTTATAAGCAACCACACTTCCATATGAAAGGTATAACCCTACTACATTCCAAGATGAAGGGGATTGAGGTGGGGGAAGGGAGAGGGGTAGGATTGGTGGAGGGAAGGTAATTGGTGTGACTACGCCTATGGTGAACTTTACAAGGGTACATTTTACTTCTACTAAGTGTAGAATATAAATGTCTTAACACAATAACTAAGAAAATGCAGTGAAGGCTCTGTTAACCAGTTTGATGAAAGTATTTCAAATTATATATAAAAGCAGCACATTGTACCCCATGATTGCATTGATGTACACAGTTATGATTGAATAAAAAAATAAAAAAATAATTACCAAAATGGAAGAAATTATCTCTGCCATTTTTCTATTTGTTTTCTATATTTCTTATGCAATTTTTGTTCTTCAGTTACTCTTTCAATGCCTTATTTTGTGATTAATTAATTAATTTTTTTCTAGTGTACTTTTTAATACTCTTCTCATTCCTTTTTTGTATATTTCATAGTGTTGGGGTTTTTTTTCCCAGTGATTATCCTGGGCATTTCAATTAGCATCCTAACTTTCTAACAGTCAAATTTGCCTCTGTACCAACTTTACTTCAATAATATTTTTAAATTTTGATCAATCTCCACCCTCTCTATGTTATTATTTTTGAAATTATATCTTTATATATTGTGTACTCATTCACATTGAATTGCCATTATTTTCTTAGATATTTGTATTTTAAATCATGTAGAAAATAAGAGATGTTGCAAATCAAAAATGAAATAATAATGACTTTTATATTCATCTATTTGTCTACTTTTACTCTTGTTCTTTATTTCTTCATTTGTAAATGTTTTGGTGTGTTTTTTTTTGTTTTTTTTTTTTATAAAGAGTCTCACTATGTCACCCTTAGTAGCGTGCCCATGGCATCGCAGCTCACATCAACCTCAAACTCTTGGGTTTAACTGGTTCTCTTTCAAATAGCTGGTATTATAGGCACCCATCACAATGCCCGGCTATTTTTTGGGAGTGTAGTTGCCATTGTTGTTCAGCAGGTCTGGGCCAGGTTCAAACCTACCAGCCCCAGGTCTCAGTCTCCCAAGTAGCTGGGATTATAGGCACCCACCACAATGCCCAGCTATTTTGGGGGTGTAGTTGCCATTGTTATTCAGCAGGTCCAGGCCAGGTTCCAACCTGCCAGCCCTGGTGTATGTGGCCAGTGTTCTAGCCACTGAGCTATGGGCACTGAGCAAATTCAGCACCATTTATTGAATAGGGATTCTTTTTCCCAGTGTATGATTTTCTTTGTTGTATCAAAGATCAGATGGCTATAAGGGACTGGTTTCCTCTCTTGATTTTCTATTATGTTCCCTATGTCTATGTCTCTATTTTTGTGCTAGTACCATGCTGTTTGATCATTGTGGACTTACAATATAACCTGAAGTCTGGTAGGGTGATGTCTCTAGCTTTGTTTTATTACTAAGAATTGCCATTGCTATACAGGCTTATTTCTTATTCCATATGAAAAGAAGAATTATTTTTTCCAGTCTTCAAAGTATGATGTTGGTATTTTAAGGGGGATTGCATTAAATCTGTAGATTGCTTTGAGTAGTATAGATATTTTAACAATTTTGAGGCTTCCCAGTAAAGAGCATAGTATGTTCTTTCATTTGTTAATGTCTTTTGCTATTTCTCTTCTTAGGGTTTCATAATCCTCTTTGTAAATATCCTTCACCTCCTTTTTAAGGTATATTTCTAGGTATTTTATATTCTTTGAAGCTACTCTGAATAGAATTATGTCCTTAATATGCTTCTCAACTTGGCTGTTATTGGGATATACAAAGGCTACTGATTTGTGGACATTGATTTTTATACCCTGAGACATTATCAAGACTGTATTTCTTGATCATTTCCATGAGTCTTATGGTTGAATTTCTGGGGTTATCTAAGTATCAGATTATATCATCAATAAAGAATGAGTGTTGAATTTCTGGGGTTATCTAAGTATCAGATTATATAATCACTAAAGAGTGAGTGTTTAATCTCCTTTGTCCAATTTGGATGCCCTTAATTTTCTTCTCTTGCCTGATGGCATTTGCTAGAATTTTCAGAACTATGTTGAATGTTAGTGGCAATATTGGACATCCTTGTCTGGTTCCAGTTCTAAGTGGAAAAACTTTCAGTTTTACCATGTTCGTTATGATATTGGCTGAGGGTTTGTCATAGAGGGCTTTAATCAGTATAAGAAATGTGCCAATTGTGCCTATTTTCTTAAGTGTTCTTGTAAGAAAAGGATGGTGAATTTTATAGAATGTTTTCTCTGCATGCTTTCCCTGCATCTATTGAGAGGATCATATCATTTTCTTTCTGCTTCTATTGGTATGCTGAATTGCACTTATGTATTTGTGTATGTAAAACAAACATTGCATCCCTGGGGTGAAGCCTACTTGATCATGATGTATGATTTTTTTTAATTTTTATTAAATTATAATTGTGTACATTGGTGAAATCATGGGGCAAAATGTGCTGACTTTATATACATTCTGAAATATTTTCATTGAACTATTTAACATAGCCATCATGGCCTTTTAATCACTATATGAAAACATTTATATTCTACATTTAGTAATTTTCACCTGTACCCTTCTAAGATGCACCATAG
>CAUYON010052842.1:0-52505 GCA_963573935.1 Arctocebus calabarensis
AAAGACATTAATACTCTACCTTTAATAAGTTTCGCCAGTACCCTGCTAAGATGCACCGTAGGTGTGTTCCCACTAATTGCCCTCCCTCTACCCATCCTCCCCCCACCCCTCCCCTCCCTTTCCCCTATCCCTGTATTTTTAAGTGTTATTAGCTTGGCGTTGTGGGGAAATAAAGCTCCCCAAACCTCAGAATGTGGTCTCACATGCAGCATTATAGACCCTGCTAAGGCCATTGGTGAGCGAGGTCAGTCAGTAACTGCTGTGGGTGTTCCAGAAGCAGAGGTAGCTGTGGGATATGGTCCAGACAGATGCGGGAGAGAGACCTGTAGCTGAACTCTGAGAAATGGATAGGGCTTTGGACAGGCAGAAAAGAAACTGATTTCAAGCCAGGGCTAGAATAGAACAAGATACAGAGCAGGAAATGAGCTCGGTGTTCAGGGAACCAGACTCTGAAACACAGCCAGGGCTGAATAGTGGGAGACAAAGTGGGAAAGAGAGGCTGGCACACAGTAGGGTGGCGAGGTCTGCTCGGCTCTGAGCACTGGAGAGCTCTGTTTCAGGTTTGACTAACGAAATGAATGATGTCTTGGAAGCTGACTTGTGACACTGTACAAAAGTGGGGGAAGGATGTGATCCCTTTATCAACATAGGGGCATCATATTGGGCATATGTGCAGAACCCAGTGTGCGAAGATGGCAGATCTACACTTGCAAAGAAAATGCAAGTGTAAACTGGAACATGCGGTGGCTCGTGCCTGTAATCCCAGCACTCTGGGAGGCCAAGAAGGGCGGATCGCCTGAGCTCACAGGTTGGAGACCTCAACTCTAAAAATAGTCAGGCTTTGTGGCAGGCGCCTGTGGTCCCAGCTACTAGGGAGGCGGAGACAAGAGAATCGCTTGAGCCCAAGAGTTTGAGATTGCTGTGAGCTATGATGCCACAGCGCTCTACCAAGGGCGACAAAGTGAGACTCTGTCTCAAAAAAATAAATAAAATTAATGACAATTGTGTGACTTTGAGGCCTCAGAGTAAATGAAAAAACACTGCTATGAAAAATGTAGAAATAGAGAGATTTAATAAATCTTTGGTTCTGTTCTTATATCTAATAGAATTACAAATGTAGCACTCTAAAACAGATAAAATATTGGAATTCAAGAATGCAGTCAGATCTTCAAAAGTAATTTGGAAACCATGAGCCCAGAGGTAATGGCTCAGAATGAATGAACTGTGGAGGGGACCAGGGCTAAGCAAGGTGAGCAGGACTGTGGGGATGAAACTGCACCTGCGTCATCTTGGTCAGTTAGCTGGCACTGGTCTCTGCTCTATCAGCATAATTTATTCACAGGTATAGGCTCTGCTCTTTCTCACTTGAAGGGGAAAAAAATCTGTCATTCAATTTAGGCTATCCTACAGATTTTACTCAAGTGTTTCTGGGACAAAGGCCACCTCTCCACCCTGCCGGGTAGATTCAGCGGGAAGGCCACTTACGACAGGTCACATTTATCACTGAGTCTCCTAGAATGGAAGTTTTTCTTTATATTTTTTGTAATAAGTATATTTATACATCGATTTATTTATACTTTATTGCTAACATTAGAATTATGTAAGTTGATCCACATGCTCTGGATACCCTAAACAACAAATATTTATATCCCTGTTTTGCGGCAGAAAGTTCCGAGGTATCAGAGGACAAAGCATATGAAATTATTTACTTTTTGTTTGGACTAAAATCTTATCAAGGCTTAAGCACTTTGAACTTTAACATCATTTATGAATTATCTACCATACCTGATTTCATAAATGTTAAATCAATTAGGCTACCTGACTGACACCTGGTGAATGTTACTGGGATGTGTGTTATTCCACAGAAATGCTACTTTTATACTGTGAAGGAGTTTGTGTCAGAATAGGCTCTCCTTGCTTCAGTTTCATTTTATTTTCATGGTGCATTATAAGAAAAATTTGTCTTTGTTTTGTATTTGATGCAAAGTATAGTATAGCAAATTTCACAAAACTTCCTTTAATAACCTTGTGTTTACTTGAAAATGTATTAGAGGACGCAGAAAACAGATTTAATTCATACTCACTGTGGCAGTGCTGCTGGCAGGGAACGTCTAATAATTGAATGGACTTGTCTATAAACATCCAGTTTAGACATGCAGCGGCAGGAAGTGTGATTGGCAAAACTGATTGTTACTGGTTTGGGGCCTTGAGAAAGAGGCACTGTAATTTCAAATAACTACAAAGAAGGGACAAAAAAAAAAACAAAGAAAAGATTAAATGCATGCTGTAAATTACCTTTATGGTAAACACTGGTGTCCAAAAAAGTGAAATTAGTTCTTTAATTAAGTAGGACATGTTGCATAGCATATATTATAATGTAAAGACGACTATGTTCCTAATCGGTATTGTTTGTCAGAATCAATGGTCCATATGCTTACCTCACTGGTTAGCAAGTGTATTAGAATTACGATAACCAAGTAATGATTTCAGAACAAAGAGAGACCAATGTATTCCAGAAAAAGAAATTGTTTGAGTCCCGGATTATCTCATATCAAAATATTCCAAGAACTTAAAAAGTGGCACAGATATAAAAACATCTTTGTGACTGAAGAGCAAAGCTATTGGCCACACAATCCAGAAATGCTTGGTTACTTCCAGTTTTAGGTAAAATGCACATATAGACATAAACTACATAAATTAATTTTCATTCAAATAACATTTTTACTTCTGTGTAATTTTACACTTTTCAGATCTCTTATGAATTTATTATGTTTAAAACACACTCCTTATTTGATAGATAAATCTGTATTTCTGCTATTTTTGGCAAAGGCATTATAAAACTGGTGAGCTTACAACAAGGTAGAGCATTTTATGTGATTCTGGATTGGAGTAAAAATTTAGTTTAACTGAAGTCTAATTCAAAATGCCTCATTTTTAGAGAAACTTACTTGTCCTCATCCTTCTCCAAAAACAATGTTTTAAATTAAAGACACAAATAATTAAGTAAAACTAAGTGGAAAATTTCTAAGATTCTTAAATTCTAAATTATTACTAGTAAGAAATGGTAAAAGTGAAATCCTGCACACTAACTGCTTAATAAGATCGATTTAACTATAGGTGAGCCCGCCATTACTTGGTTATCTTTATGGCAATCTGAGCAATGCTAAAAAAATGAGACTATCCAGAGCCCTGGGATCAGCCCTTTGCGATAATTTCATGCCCTCCATTGAAAATCACTGCAACTATTTCATAAAGGATGGAATTAAATTGCTAATTTTGTCCACACCAACAGGGGACTTTTTAAATGAATTTTGAACAATGAAATTCCAGAAATATCTAGATCATAAAATGTACATTTCCTTCATTCAAATATATATTCATTACATATTCATACAAGAACTCAGCTACTTTTCTTAGGAAGACGCTAAATTCTAGAAGAAAAGAGCCGATGCTGACACTCAGAACCTTGACCAGCTCCTTCACACTCCCTTTTAAATCCTATGAATTTGGAAAAGTCATTGAACTTTTTCCAGCTGTGTTAAAAAAAAAAAATCGGTAAACTGAGGATAATATTTTTTCTCATTATTTCATGAGATTGTCACAAAGATTATACAAGCTAACGTACACAAACGTGGTATAGTGTTTGCTGTACAAAGGTGAGTTTTTATAATTTGCATAAATTCTCAAGATTCTAGGTATTTTCCCAGCACTGGCGATTCTACTTCGGTAACCTCAAGGTAGGACCTCAACAGAGGCCACTATTAAGATTCTGACCAGTTTCTTCTCTAAAAAGTCATTTGGAGGAAATCTTTTGTTAGGTGAAATGTGGCAGTGGTGGCAATCCTTCGCACTATGGACAGCTATTTTAAGAGAGAGAATTCTGCAGTGTCTACACAAGCTACAATTTTTCTTTTTTAATGAACCTTATATTAACAACCAGCACTAAATAAAATAAGCAATTATTAATTTATAAACTCTTCATTTATTAACTTTAGGGACAGGGTCTTGCTCTGTCACCCAGGCTACAGTGCAGTGGTATATCCACAGCTTGTAACTTGTAAGCTCAAGTACTCCTACCACCTCAGCCTCCTGAGTAGCTAGGCCTACAGGCCTGCATCACCATGCCTGGCTGATTTCTTAATAGTTTTTGTACAGTTGGGGTCTCATTATATTGCCCAGACTGGTTTTGAATTCTTAACCACAAGTGATGTTACTGCCTCAGCCTCCCAAAGTGCTGAGATTACAGGCATGGGCCACTGTGCCCAGCCCTTTTAAATTTTATGCTTATATAATTTGCTATTTTCTTATTTAAACGCTGAAATAGTATAAATGGTATGAAGGGGTACAGGTCAGTAACCAAAAGCCCAGGAATTTCCACCTAGTAGGCAGTTAGAGGTTATGTGCCAGAGCTTTGGAGAGCCGTTCAAAAGTCGTGAGCGTTTCAGTTGTAACTGAAGTCTTGGTAATTGGCACTGTTTCTTGGTGAGAGCATTCTGAATGAAAAGATAAAATATGTAGCAACAGACATTTATTAGGATATTTAAGAACCAGCAGTGCAGGAAACACTTTTTGCAACCTGGGAACATGAACACTTAAGGCATGAAAAGAGGCCAGTGAACTCTCAAACATGCCTGGGAAGGAAGATGACGTGACGATGGGGGACCGGAGAGGTGACACTGAGCACAGGGAGAGAGGACAGCTTCCGAAAGGGGTACAGTCACAGGCCCAAAAGAAGTGAGACAAGTGGTACCATTGGGGGCTCCGAGGGCAGTGGTGGGGTGACGTGAGGTGCCCCATGGAGTTGGAGTTTCCCCCTGTGGCTTGGGCCATTGGGAAGGTTTCAGCCCTAATGAGAATTAGGTGCTCATAATTCTACTGGATTTGGCACCGTCTCCAGCAACACGAGGCAGAGGGCCGAGCCTCAGAGTGGAAGGAAGGCCCAGCTTGAGAAAGCCAGAAGCTGCCATGGGAGAGGGGTTTCTCCCCCCTGCCCCTGTTCCTGCTCCCAGTGACGGCCATTCCTGGTGCCACACCACCCCGTTCTCCAAAGGGGAGATGGTGAGCAGCATGGGTGGTGAGGGACAGACAGCCCCCCATCCCGGGTGTCCACTGCCCACAATCTCAAGGACCAGGTGAGCACCAGCAATGGCAGCTGTGAGGTGGGAACTCCGAGTGTGAAGAAGGCAAAACCAAGCCCAGCACTGTGCTCTCCAAGGCTGTGCCTGAGAGGATCAGAGACAGGGCCGGGGCACGAAAGCCAAAGGAAAACAAAACCCTAATTCCTGACGTCTCACTTCCCCTACTTGTGTCCAAGAAGCAGTTGGCAGGCTAAACTCAATTAATTAGATCAAAGGGAATAAAAAGGCTGAAAAAGTAAAGTAAAAAAACCTTTTCTTGTCTTGAAAAACCTTTTCTAGTCCTTTGCCTCCAAACTTAAATCTGAGGAGTTCTTAAGGCAGTTTCCTTAATTTTCTACTTTATTAGTACATAAAAACTTTAAGTGTCCAGAGAAAGATGCTTTTGACCAAAATTAAAAGTAGAGTCTTGATAATTCAGGTTTATATATCGATGAACTGCAGAAAAATAAGGAACATCTGAGTGTACAAACGTGTGTGCAGGAAGACAAACTGCACCACGCTGGCTCTTAACACGATTAAAGTACTTACTACCTTTTAAACAAATATGGTAAATTCCATTTTCTTGTTTCAGACCAATCTGCTAATTTTGTGTAGCCATATTTAATCCCTATGTTCCTAAAAAGTGTGCTTAGAAAAAGTAAACTTTTTTTGAACTAAAAAAATCATTAATAGTTAGAAGTACATTATAAACTCACATGTCTGCCTCCCAAGATAAATATATATAGTTCTTAAATAATTGGCAAGGTCCCTATCTCCTAGAGGTAGAAGAATAACCAAGGTTTACTCTTTAAGAAATCCCGAAGACATTAGTTAGTGGCAGGGATCTGTAATTACCACTTCTGTGACTTGGAGGCTCGGGGAATTTAGATAAATTTTCCATTTCATCTATAAAGTCAGGATAACAACGGTGACTTCACAGTGATGTTGATTCCTCTTCCTCTCCCTTATCCTTCTTTATCAGCATCATTGGCCAAGACGGAGCTACATCTTTTCTCAAGAGATCCCAGATTTTTAAATTTCTGTTCACAATCTTTCCTTGTCTAGTTTCCAATGAATGCTTTCAAGTAGCCACATGAGGCCGTGCCTCTTGCTTCAATCTCTGTCATCCTTAATGCCTCATCCCCTCTGCAACTCTGAGTTCACAAAATGCACAGTAGTAAATGAGAAAAGACATAAATGCCTTTATTTTTTATATTATCATTTTTTAAATACCTAATACTTAACCATAAGTGCTGATAGAGAGCAAGAATTGGATTCACCCTTGTGAAATCAATTTCTGCCATTAAATAACTGAACTGACACAGTAACTAGAATTCTCTGTCAAGAGTTAAGATCTATCTAAACATCAATGTGTGAAACAGTAAGTGGGTTCTTAACATCTCATTATGCTATTGTCAGGTTATTTGTGCTTTTATGTGTACACAATAGTATTTTCTAAAGTTCAGAGTGAAAATTTCATGTACCATTCAACATTAGTTAATAATGCCACGTACACATACAGTGGAAATCGTTCAGGGACCACACCAGGGACTGTAACAGACTGGGCTGCACGGGGAACGAGGCCACTGTACTCATCTGTACATGTGGTGCACGGTGGTGCACGTCCAGTCTATGGAAAATTAGGTTGACTTAAGGGGGTGGGCAGTGTAGGGAGGTGGTCGACTGTGGAGGGTCTTACTGTATTTATTTAGTAAATACTAATTGATAATATATTTGATTGATAATATAATCAATTGTAATTTGCTGTTCTGAAAATAATTTTCCTAAAATACTTTCATGCAAAAAAGTGAATTGTTCTTAAGTAACATATCATATTACTTGTGTCTAATTTAGGTTTCAAGTTGTAACAACAAAATTCACTATAGAGACTGATGGTACATAGTTTTACATAGGCATGTGCTATCAGGTAATGCTTTTTAAGAAGATCAAAAGGACTTACATAAAAAAGGATCTCAGCAAGGGTGGAAATTGAAAAAAATAATCTGTATATTCTGTAAAACCTATAAAATGAGGAAACAGCAAATACTTCCAACTGAGAGGTTCCCAGTTGTTTTCTCCTAGGCATTCTGTAATAAGAATATTTAATAGTTACTTCTCACTAGCAAGAATGGACTCCCAATGAAGCCCTATTTTGAAATGGGTTGTTTATATTGGCACAGCAGCAGTACCTATTTCTACTTACCGTGCAGGTTATTCAAGAAAAAGGCATATAACCTCCTTACTGAGCAGTCCTGTGTTAGACTTTAGTACTGAATTCTAAAGAAATGTTTGTGTGCATTCAAATATGACACCAAACAATGCCTCCCTGTAAAACATTTTATCCCTAAAATATAACCAGTTTCTTTTCAGATCCTATCTCACCACCACGTTAAATTTAAATTTAAATATTCTAAACTTGAGTCCATTTGTTAAGTATAAAAACTTAACAAATATAGTTATAGTATATATAGCCCTTGGAGAATATGATTAATTACTGTAAAATCATACTTAAAAAAGCTATACATTTAAACAAATAATCCCTAAAATTAGGAAAAGGTGAAAACTGAAAGCCCACTGGTAGCATTCCAAACATAGGTCAGCTATCAAGGGCCTATGGAACTTAAACTGGGTCTAGGAAGAATACAAAATAGCAGATTTTACATCTGGTACTGAATTAATTTTAACATATTGTTATGCATAAAATGTAAACATAGTACTACAATTAAAATAAAAACCTCAATTCAGGAAAAAGGTGGTATTTTCCACAGATGCATTAATTATGCTCTAAAGACAAATATTATTCTTAAAATTCTGATAACTTCTATTGGTATAAAGTTATTCTTTTTCCACGTCAGGACAAAACCTGATTTCCAACCACTGTGCCTCCCATACAGTCATTTGCTAAAGGTACAATACCAATTATTTTACACTTGCTGAATATGTGTGAAGGCAATAAATTTACTTTCCAGATGGCTGCAGCGTTGTATTTAATTAATGGAAGAAATATCTGACTGCGGGCAAAACGATACCTCTAAATTTCATTACACAGACCCGTATTTTACTTAGGATTAAACATTCTTTGCAGACACTGCCCCTTCTGTGTGTCAGCGACAGCTCACAGGGGCCTGTCTCCCACATGGGGAGGCTGCCTCAGTGCTAATGGACATAGCAAAAACCTCCATCTTCTTGAATTCTGATCCCAGGGTTTTCAAGGAGGCCCCATGGGTTGAGTATTTTTTCTCTATTCACTTCTATCTTCAGTAAAATATTAAAGGTAAATACTAATTTTTAAATAAGCTTTTAATCCAGATGTGTGACTTGAAAGCAGAAGATGACTTTGTTCTGCTCCTACTTTGATCACCACATAAATGACTTACAAAATTCACTTTCTCCTTTTTGGTTACAGCTCAAGTACACAACATCTCAGAACATACACTTCACGCTTATGTGTATGAAAAAGGTCAAAAAGATATGAGATCTACTTAACTTTTCAAAGCCACGTGGATACTAGTTGTGGGGGACTCTGAAGCCACTGTCACTGATTAGGGCACTTGTGCCTCTGCTTTACTTTTCCACTGCTGGCTGCTCCCCGCACATGCTGGTAACCCGCCCTTCACCGGCTCCACAGAAAACATGTCTGTGAAGTATCACAACAAACTTGGGTTAATATTACTTAGTCTATATTGTCCTTTCAACTTAAGTGAATCCAACTGATGAACTGCTAAACCTGAGTCTGGAACTCTTATAACAAAAGAAAAAGCTTTTCTTTTTGCCATCAGAACATACAGTAATAAGATACCTTCGTTTAGATGTGAAGCCATTGTCACTGCTCCCATTTATGCTACATTGATAACATAAATTGGATAAACTCAGGGAAAGGTGTCACTGAAGTATGAGCTTTTACAAACTGTGATGTTAGTAAAAACATTAACACAAATGAAGGAATACCGGTCCTCCCTCGGTTGGGGTTTATAAACATCTCTATGCACTTCCATAAACCTTTGTACTTTTCTTTCTATTTTTTTTTTTTAGAGACAGAGTCTCACTTTATTGCCCTCAGTAGAGTGCCGTGGTGTCACACAGCTCACAGCAACCTCCAGCTCCTGGGCTAAAGCGATTGTCTTGCCTCAGCCTCCCAAGTAGCTGGGACCACAGGCGCTCGCCACAACGCCCGGCTATTTTTTGTTGCAGTTTGGTTCCAACCCACCACCCTTGTTATTTGGGGCCTGTGCCCTACCCACTGAGCTGCCCCAACCTTTGCAGTTTTCTTTTATGCGTAGCCTACTTGTCCCTACCTAGAAGTGTTGCTGTTCCTTGCTCACGGGTAAGCTCCATCGGGGAACCTGCAGACCTGCCAGGAAGCATCGTGGGAAGCACCATGTAGCACGTGCAAAACACACACCTGCCCAAATGAATTTAAATTTTCCCTTTTACTGTAACTAGAATTAAGGATGGATATAAAACCAAAGAAGAAACGAGGGGATAGTCGTTGTGGGCTGGCTTTGCTTTGGTTCTCGCTCTGACGCATGAATTCTCTAAGTATTAATAACACACCAGGGCTTTTGATAACATTTACCAATACGAAGCCTCCTCTTAAATCTAAAGGCTGATTACTTCCCTAGAATTCTGTGCCCCCTCCTCCCGATCTGTCACCACTCAGACTCCCTGCGGCCAGCGCCTTCACGCCCTGCCCCCTCCCTCTGCACGACCTTCCTCTCGCTCGAGCACCTGCTCTGTTACTTGGTTTCACCGGGTTTCCGTGTGCTGTCTACCGTGCTGTGCCCCAGCATAGCAAGCAGACTTGGTCGTGTCCATGCAGTTTAGGAAATAAAACAGCCCATCAGGGGAGGTAACGGTGCTAAAGTGTGGACAGCAAAGGCTGCCACAAAAGCAAACAGGCTGTTGTGGGAGGTTGTGCCTGAGAGTGAGAAGTTTCAGAAACAGAGTGTGGCGGTGTGACTCTGGACATAACTTATGGACTCAAAGGCCCTGGGTTCTGGCGGGGAGTAGTCTGTGAGGAGACTGAGCAGGGATCACTGAGGCTGGAGACATCCAGATTAGGAGGGCCCAGGAAATCACATTAGGGGATTTTGTCTCAAAGCACGGTGCCACTCAGCATGCGTGCCAACTTTGAGCACCTGTACCAATCAACCCAAACAGAAGCTGGCCTGGGCAACCCACTTAGAAGAGACCAGCTCATCAGGGCCCCAGCCGGGTGCAGACACATCCCCAGTGATGCAACGCTGGTGAACACTTGTCCTCAGTTTCTCAACAGCATCCAGAAAATAAGCAATCATTGCTAAAATGTGCCACAGGGAGTGGAAGTAAGAGTAGGGGTAGAAGACCAGTTACTGGGAGAATAAAGAAAAATTTTCTCCCTTATTTGTAAAAGAAACAGATGTAAATGCTGTGTCTGTGTCTTATTTTCATTTGTTCTGGTTCCGTTTTTATGTGCTTCTAAAGGGGATGTATGTACTGATTCTGTGACAGGTGCCGTAACAACTGGTGAAGAGAACAGATGTGTTTTTTCCTTTATGGAGGAGATGGACATTGATCAAGTAATGACTATATGATTACAAATTATGTGCTTACATGCTGTAGTAAGTAGTGCGGGGAAAAGAAGTATGGGAAATTATAAAGCATTTATAATAAATCTCTAATCTAATCAGAAAAATCGCACCTGAGAACTTCCTCAAGCTACTTGACACCTGAGTTGAGGTCTGCAGAACTGGCACCGCAGGAAGTAGAGGACCAGGCTAACTCACAGGTGTGTGCCAGGCCTGCGGCAGAGAACGGAGGGGTTCACGGCACTGAAGGAAGCCTGAAGCACGGGAGGCAGGAGGTCAAGGACACTTGTGTTAGACGCCACTGGAAAGCAGGTACAGGCCAGAGACTAGAGGCTTTGACAAAGGTGTTGGTCTCACAAACTGTATGTTCTCACTTATATGTGGGAACTAAAAAGACAGGTCTTACGGAGATGGAGAGGATGACGGTTACCAGTGGCTGGAAAGGGGAGAGGGAATGAAGGAAAGCTGGTTGAGCGGTACCACACCACAGTGAGATGAAAGGAATAAGTTCTAGCATTTGATAGCACATTCAGAAAATAACAGTCTATAGTTTTTCTCTTCTAGCTATTTTGACATATACAATAAATTGTTATATTCCCAAAACAAAGAAAAAGTAAATGTTCAAGGTTGTGGACATGCCTGATTTGATCATTATACATTGTACACAGCGATCAAAATATCACATGTACTCACAAGGTATGTATATAATAACTATGATATATGAATAAAAATAATTTGAAAAAAGACAAGTTTTATTCTAAAAGCAATGGGAAATCATTGAAAGACCTTTATACCAGAGACTGACAACATCAGATCTGTGTTTTTTAAATTATCACATTTGGAGACAATTTAGAGAATGGGTTAAGAAGGAAGCAGGAGGCAGGGAGAGCAGAGAGGGAGTCAGTTATTTCACTGGGGGGAGGGAAGCATCAGAGGGACCTGAATGACTTGTTGGAGGAAATGGAGATTCAAGACAGCCGGGGAGAAACCAAAGCCAACACTTCACGGTCACACACATGACTTACACTGCAGACGCAGAAGTGGGAGCAGGCGTACAGGATGAAATCACCCACTCAGTACATTAGCTACTCAGGTGATAGGCACACGAGAAGCCTAGACTTTCTACTATGCAATTCGGCCACGTAACACAAAACACTCGTATCCCTAAAATCTATGGTTTGGGGGAGTTTGGTGGTGTTGTGTAAAAGCTTCTTTGAAGAACTACTAAACAAAACATTTGGCATCAGTACCTAAAGGAGATATATTTTGCGATATTTTACTTTTTCAAAGACCTCAAGACAATGTTAAGACATTTTAAAAATAGGCTTATTTAAAAAGATTCTCTCTATATTAACAAGGCATCACGGAAGAATTTGTGGATGAAATTAACAAATTAGCAGCTGATTTTCATTAAGAAAATAGATTAAGTATTTTTTAAAAATTAAGAAACAAACAAGAACATCCCAACACTACAATACTTATATTCAACTCTACCTGTTTACAATATGAGCACTTTGAAAATAAACTTCCATCTGACAATTAAATGTACTCTTACTAGATGACGTTTTGTTCTAATAATTCTCGAAAATCATTTTTTAGTCTATTCTGCATTATTCCATTTTTAAAAGAAATATAACCCTTTAGACTTTGAAAAATACAACTGGTATAACTTGACCTTTTAAAGAACCGCATCGTTATCTGATTTAAATCTAGTACTATAATAATAAATAATACATCATATTCCTTATTTGGATTATTTAAAAATACACACTGTTACAGATTTCAAAAAAAGTAAATTTTAACTCCAAAATCACCCATATTTATTTTCTCTAACTTAAAAAAAAACATATTTTTTCAAAAGACTCAGTAGGCCAAATTCCTTTCAAGGCATTTGGCATGAATATAAAAGCAACATTTTAAAATATTAATATCATTTAAAAATGAATATTCCCTTTTGGAAAACAATCTGACTGGAATGAAGTATTTGTATTTGTTTTCAAAAAGTGTTTAGTTCTAACACTTACCAGAGGATTCTAAAGATTCTTTTACTTCAAGGTTAGAAGAAATATACCCAATAAAATATGGTAAATTAGTATTATTCATAAAAATATAAAATATCAAATTAAACCTCATAGTTACCAAATTTTTGATTGTTGTCCAATAAAGATTATGAGGTGGGAATGAACTAAGGATGAGTCTTGGTGATCCCTAACACTATAATTACTGTTAGTCCAATAATTAGAATTGTGACAGAAGGCCCCCAATGCATTACTTTTTAATTTCTTTTTTAAACTTTTAGAGTTAAGGCAGAAGCAAGCAAAGTGAATAGAACATTCTGAAATTTATATTGTTTCCTCTTGCAAATCTTAGTATCTGAAATGGCTTATTTCTTTATCAAGTGCGTAAATAAGGAAATACAAATTTTAAAGAAAGGCAACTAATTAGGATTTTTATAATAGGACAATGTCTCCAGAGGGCTATAGTACATGTTTTGTAAGTGTGCAACTAGATGGAAAATATTGGTCAAGGATTTAAGGCAGTAATATTCCATTTTTTTTAATCTTCCATTTTTATTTGTGAAAATACGCGTATGTTAGATTACTGGGAACCACGTAGGTCAGAAAAATTCGTATAAAAATTGTTCATTTGCTGTCATACCACATTGTACAGATCAAATCTCACATCACATTTTTCAATAATTTCATTTTTTCACTCTGAAGGTCAAAGCACAGTTCCGAATGTAACCAGATTACGTACGCTAATCCAACTGTCCCAATAGCTCGGAAAAGCCTTTGGGGCGAACACGGTTATCTCAGGGTGAATTTGGCTTGGGGCTTCTCTATTTCTGGGCATAGACAGCACTTCCATGGCCATCAGCACATAAGCCGGTCCTACCAAAGCTGCCTCCTCTTCCACAGCAGACCTACGAAGGGGGTATTCTCTGAGAATCTCTGATCCACACCAAAATTTTTAAGAGAAGTTGTTAGGTTATCCATTAGCTTAATTACGATCTGATGTGATGAACTTCACAGGTTATTCAAAATACTCAAAATTTAGTGTCCCTGAATTTCCCGTGTTCTCTAGAGAACACTATTTTGTTCAGGGTTCTGGCTTATTTCAATACTACACAGCTGTGCCACAGTGACAAACACACGATTTGTGAGATACGTCTATCCTCAGAAAACTCAGCCATTTAATTTCTTGCCAAATGAAAAGACCAACACACACACACATACCTGTGTACATGTGTGTGTGCATTTATTATTTTCTCCAACTAGGCTTTAGTTCCCCTCCATGAACAGAGGTCATGAAGCATTGGTTATTGTCTTTGCCGTACTGGTACTGTCTCAGCAAAGAAGCCAAATATTTACACACTTCATCCCCTAAGGAAAACAAAGAGGCTGTGAGGGGTAAGTCGTTCTGCCGAGAAGGCTCGCAGCGGGGCCTGGCGGGCAGGGCGGGGAGCACCTACCGTCTTGCTGAGGTAGCCGGTGCTGGTGTTCACACACTGCAGCCCCTCGCTGTTGCAGCAGCCCCCACACCTGTACACGGACACACACGGGGGTTTGAAGAACGTGTTGGTAGCTGCTCCGAACTCCTTCCCCACATCCGTGCACACCTCTCGGGGAGTGCACTGAGTCTTCCTCCACTCGCTGTCAATACCTGCCAAGTCACAGGAAGCCGTAAGCTACACGGAGCCCACGCAGGGGAAAGCGGCCACAGTAGGGCACGTCATTCGCACTGATTTCGGATGCTAAGGTGAAAGTGCAACAACTGACCAAAGAAAGAGTGGCCGAAGTGTGATACACTTCCCAAAACAGCTATGAACATTCTCAACAAAGTTTCATTTCAGCAGCCATGTAACAAGTATTAATACAATAGGACTGTGTTTTCTTACAATGACATCCATAGGCCATAGCACTTAAGGAAAGGGAATTTAACATATGGATGTTTACAAGAGTCCCGCTCTTTAGCTGTGTATGTTACTTTTGTGCTTCTCCTTTTAAACAGAGGTGTATATGAGAAAGTGGGTATGGTTCCAGATGCAGGCCCAACATCATCTGCTGGTAGGCCATCTGGTAACGTCACCGCAGCAGCTGTGTGAAATGCAAGGCTGCTTTCTACCACCTAGGACTTACGTCCTGAACTAGGAAAAGTCAAATTTCTCCCGGAAAGTCAAATTTTCAGAGCTGTCCCTTTCAGCTCTCTTGGAATTGTTTCCAGTGAGTTAGTGGCTTACCTACAATATTGTTGACTCTTTAAATATTGTACTAAAAATGATTACACTTACTTCCTAAGTGTTCTAGTATATTTCTCCCATATTTACCCTAAAATAAACTTTTTGGAGATGAAAGACAAGCTGTAGGTTTTTCAACAATTAAGCCACTTTTTTCATTTGCAATATCAAATCTTTACAGTGATTGTTAGCTACCAACCAAAGGAAGTTACTTGTTAAAAGTGTCTCATCAATTTATACTGTGACATTTTATGCAATATAATTTTTTGTGGAGATTTACACCAGATATCAGCTTTGTAAAAGTCCAGTTCTGAACCAGTTACCTGTGAAGCTGCAAGGCAACAATTGGTATTTTAAAAAGTGATTCGAGTACGTTGAGAGAAACAGGCATTTCTAAGCCCACATCAGGAAGAATATGTACAGGTATCTTGTAGGATGCAGAATGTTTAAATGATTAAGCTGATATAAAGTGCAAGAGTAGCTACATGTTCTTAAAACTTCACAATGAAATGCCGTTTCAATTCAAAAAAATGTGTGCTGATATGCATGGTCTTACCTATCTTTGTGTTTCCAGGAATCAACTTAAAAATGAAATCATAAAAAGTATTTTGAGGTAATTTTAAAATTCTATTGATGCTGACACTGAAGAAGCAGCTGGTGCCTGTCACTAGCCTGACACGTGAGGCTCGTCATACCTTTTCTTTCTCACACTTACTTTTCAAGATCTCGGCGTTATAATGCGCTGCAGCAAATTTTATCGTGTCTTCCGTCCTTGAGTTGGGGCTGGCCTGTTCTTTGTTGTGCTGCCAGCCTCCTTTCCTTAACTGACACTTGTACATCTTCCAGTATTCCGGGTACAGCACTGTCATGAGCTCGTCTACACTGGACACGGACCGCAGCTGTTCCTCCAGATCTTTGCTCGCATAAGCCTGTCCAAGAAAAGCACAGGCTCAGTCACTCACCTGGTGAGGTATTCAGAAATGAATGCCCTGGAATGTGATACTGGCTATATTCACTAGGAAAGAAACTTTGATAAAATTATATTCATTTTAATTTGTATGAATGAAAACAAAATATATAAAAATAAGTAAATTTATATATAATAAATAAGTTTAATGTGATACCAGCTATATTCACTAGGAAAGTAACTTTGATAAAATTATATTCAATTTGTATGAATGAAAACAAAATATATATAAATAAGTAAATTTATATATAATAAATAAGTTTAATGTGATATTAGCTATATTCACAACTAAAATAATCTTGCTTGATAAAATTATATTCATTTTAATTTGTATGAATATATATTTTGTTTTTAAGACAATTTGTGATATACTTTAATTAAAGTAGCTCACTTACTTGTAGTTCTTTTACATAGTTGGTGAATATGCAAATTTACTTGAGTTTTGTATTACCCTCCTGAGTAAATAAAATTGCTTTGAAATCTACTCTTAAGTGCTTTGTTTCATTTTTTAGTTACCAGTATCAATAAAATATAATTGAGCAGGATGCTTGAAATTAAGAATCTTACTTTCATGGAAGCTATTTTAGGATAACCACATGAAGAATGGGATTTCAACAACAATGTCACCATAATTAAATTTATATTTTAGCAGAATGTCCCACTGTTTCAAAAGAATTGGACCATCAAGATTGATGCTATCATAGAAATTAAATTATTTAGAGAACACGAAAGAAGCTCATCAATGGTTGACTGTCCACACAAAACTACCCAGGTGAGTAAGTAGAATATTCCAAGTTCTATGTACTTTCTTACAACATGTAAGAAAATATATGCTTTTTCTCAATTGTACTTTTAGAGGGGAAGTCTATTATTTTACTTATTCGGTTAACAAGTATGTATTAAGCCTTCCACCACAGAAACTGCAAAGATCCAGACAATGACATGTCTCCCAAACTGCTCCTCAGGTGGCGAGATCAGTAACCTGTGGGGGGAAGGGTCATCTGGGCGGCTCCAGGAGTCACTTTCCTCTCGTTTGCTGGCTTGGCACAAAGCCAGCTCAGGGAAATAGAAACACAGGCCGACCCCAACCGCTGGGTGCAGAGGTGCTCTGTCTCTGACAGATGGGGAGGGACCATTGCACGCGTCACATGGTGGTCCCTGGCCACTGGTCCTATGGATCATATAGCTTTACCAACCCGAGCTGCAGCTGTGGTGGCTGCGAATGTCCAACCTCATCTCAGCTGTGGTCTCTTATAAATTCTTTTCTAAATAATAAAATCTGTATCAGAATATATTTGCCCTGTGCAGCATTAGCCTTGCATCCAAGTGACCCCCTGCACACAGGCAGAACTGACGCAGGTATCTGGTGGTGCAAATGTCCCGTTCACCTGCACACAGGCAGAACTGACGGAGGTATCTGATGGTGCAAATGCCCTGTTCACCTGACTTCATACAGATCTTACAAAATCTGAAATGTTTCTATTTGTACAAAAACAGATTCAAATATTCACTGATTTAAAAGAGTTTCCTGAAATCAAAAGGCCTCTGGGAGGGCTGAGGGAATCGCTGTTCCCTGGTGCTCTGTAACACATGGAGGGTATGACCGTGACCACTGCTGGCACAGGGCCGAGCTCTCTTCAGGGTGGTCCCTGAACCTTGACCCAGGTACCCTCAGGAGGTGTGTTTAAAGGAGGATCATGTTCAGTTCCGGACTAAAGTGGGGTCATACTAAGTGAGACCTTCTGTGACTTCTCTCTCCTGGGCCAGGTTTTGTCAAAGAGGGACGGTCTGGCATGTGTTTAGAAAAAAACACAACTTTTTAAACTTTATCTGCAAAGTGAAATACAACATGAATTGTTTACCTTACATTGTCCCGACTATCTCAGCTTTTAAATTTAAATGTCTAATACTGTGACACTGGTATTAGTAATTATTCTCCATGGAAGTGTCAGCATTTGTGCAAACAGCGGCCCATGTGATGCTCAGCGGAGGATTTTGAGATTCCTTAAAAACAATGTTGAGTGTGCACGGTCAGCACCAGGCAGCTGCAGAGACTCGGGGTTAATTCCCGTCTGTAACAAGTCATACTCGTAAAGCCATCCCCCTCACTTCAGCAGCAGGACAGAACAGGCTGTTTCTAGACGTCACCCAATGAGAAGAGCTCTGGGGTTTCACCTGCATTCTGAAATTCTCTTCAGTTAGGGAGAGTCAAAACATGAAGTTAGCACGTAAGGTGCAACTGACAATTGTACATTTGACATCCATCTTTTTTTTTTTTTTTTGAAACATTCTGATGTTAACTGAGGGCACTTTATCGCCCTCAGTAATATGTGGTGGCGTCACAGCTCACAGCAACCTCCAACTCCTGAGCTTAGGCGATTCTCTTGCCTCAGCCTCCTGAGTAGCTGAGACTACAGGCGCCCACCACAACGCTTGGCTATTTTGTTGTTGTTGTTGCAATTTGGCCAGGGCTGGGTTTGAATCCACCACCCTTGGCACTACCCACTAATTTTTAAAAACTAGTTTTCCTCTTGCTGTTAAGGAGAAGCACATGTGGGAGAAAGCATGTTGTCCTAGCTGCAGTGGCCCAGGGGATCAGGAGTAGGCAGGGAGCCGTACATACAGCCAGGATTAACGTCAGTTATGGTCCTGCACTTGCCAATATGTGGAAATTACCTTTTAAAACTCTGTGAAGTCAAAACCAACAGTCCCTTCAAACAACTAATTGAACTGCTATGTTACATATAAATTTGACACATTTAATAGTTTTATGACGTTGAATGATGAAAAATATCCCTTCTCCTCCTACAAGCATTTCCTCTTTCATATAATACTCAGAGTTGGAGTAACGGGCTTTGCCATCAAAGACAGGTTTGATCACACTATGGTTTGAGTTTCCCATATCGCAAATGCTTAGGACCAGAAGTGTTTGAGATTTTATATTTTTGCGGGGGAGGGTTTTAGAACATGTTCTTTATGCAAAGTGAGCATCCCTAATCCAGAAATCTGAACTGCAAAGTGCTCCACTGAGTGGGGGTCCTTTGAGGCCCTGAGTGTCATGTTGGGGCTCAAAGAGTTTCCTGTGAAGGATTCTCAGTCTGTGTTATATTCTCATGAACTATCAGGTCTGGTTATCTTATTTGGGCAAAGAGGGAAAAAATAATGTTCAAAGTGAAAAATAAATGCATGTTTTTCTTAAACTTTCTATACACTATATTTAAAAGTCTAGCTCAAGTAACATTTTATATCTGGAAAAGGTACATTTTTTATGGACAGGTTCATAAGATTTTGCATATGGAGAATTACTTGTCAAATCATTGGTTTAATAATAAAAGAAAGTTAGTGTTAGTTTTAAAAGGAAACGTTTTGCATATAATTCATCACATACATCACCACATTATCAGTGGAAGGCAACCCCTCATAAGGCAGGTACCAGAGTCAGAACTCTGTATCACCAGCGGGTCTTCCATCCTTCCCTCCCCCTCTTTCTGCCATGGAATAAGTGATAGCTGAAGTTTTTCTTCCCCAAAACGGAAAAGTAACTGAAAGGTTTAATCCTTCTGAGTTAACAGTGGCAGCTGCATAACCGATGAACTCGTAGGCTTTCATTTCCTCAACTACACATGCCTGTACATTTTAAAAATATATTCTAATTATTTAAAAATATTTTCTTTTAAGCAGAGAGTAGAAGGTTTTGGATTTGAGAAATCACCTAATATAGTTATAAAATTCACTTTTGAAATCCCTCGGTAGAGAGTCATAAATACATATAGAAATTCAAATGGCTTCTTTATATTCCTCTATGGAATAGAAATCTGTACCTGTTTTATATAACCTTAGCACATCCTTTTATTTACCGCTTTAGCGAAGGTGTGAGTCAGGATTTGTGCCCCTGAGACCACCACCTGCTGAGCCAACCTGGTAAAACACCTGGATGACCTTGGAGCAGACACATTTAAACTTAGTTTAACATTAGATGTTTCTTATTGGAAGTTTTAATTTTTAACTTAATTTCTGTCTGAAATGTTGTATTGTAAATGTTGAAAATGATGTCATGATAAAGAATGACTTTTATATCTATTAAAAGCATAAAATGTTTTTTGAAAGTCACTTTAGTTGGTCACACATGCAAACAAAAAGAAAATATTTACTTCACCAAAACCTTAAGTAGGAAATTTTAAATATTCATTTACTTTCTAATTTAATGTCAAAGTAGACAGTTAATCAGTCATCTCTGTATAAGCAAAATACTCTCTATACGCACTGATTTCTTGCACTGAATACTGAAAACTACGTCCTTGATGTTTTGTTCTGGAATGGAATCCTCACTGATTCTACTTCCTGGTATTATACAATGGCAAAATGATCTCAGACATATTCGTTCCAACCTTTTTCCAGATATGATTATAAAAAAAGCACAAAGAGGTGAAGCCAAAAATCACAAATGCAATTACTTCCAGAATACTAAAGGTAGTGCCAAGGAACGAACCTACTACTCAAAATACATCATGAAACGGGGAGCAGTGGTGCTCGAGCAGGGCTTATCTGCTCCCCCCACACGGGACACCGGCAACGTCTGAAGACATTCTCATTTCCAGAACCATGACAGCAGTGCTGCTCAATATTCTACACTGCATAGGACAGTCCCCTCCCCTGCCAAAAAAAGAACTACCCAAGCTAATATGTGGATGACGCTGCTGTGGGGAACCCTGATGTTAACAGTGGGTTTTGTCAGACACAATAATTTAGCTGTATAGATCATTTACGAGCCTCTTAAGAACACACTGGAAGTTTGAAAATATGCTTGAATTTCACCCTACAAACACCCTTTGAGACGTCAGAATGAGCAGATGAATGAATCTAAAATATCACCAGCAGCTGGGCTTAGTAAATGGAACATTCCTAGGGAGATTTAGTACTGGCCAGGGTAACATACTATTTTTCTTTTTATAATGCAGAAACATTTCTCAACAGCCTCTTGTTCATCGTGAGAAGAGAATGTCACAAGTTAAAACATGGTATGCTTAGGTAAGTAAATGCAAAATGTTTCAGAATTGAAACATTCTTTTAATTCTTTTTATTGCTTATTATTTCAAACACAAGTTTTGTATCTTTTTCTAAAGTGTTTATTCAGAAAATTCTTTTTGAAATGCAAAAAGAATACAAAGAGTGTGAAGGGCACACTCTGATACTTTAAAGAGCAGCTTATATCATGTGTGATTTGGACACTGGAGTACCCTCTCTTTTACGAACTGCCAATTAAAACCATTTATTCATTTTCTTGGCTGTCCTGCCTGTTGTTGATTTGTAAGAGCTCTCTTAATGTATTCTGGATACAAGTTCTTGTCAACCATGTGTATGTGTACTGCAAACTTACACTGCACAAGTTGCATTTTCATTCTCTTGGTGGTGTTTTTCTGGTCAATGAAAGTTCCAACTAATAATGTCTGAAGTTTTCTTTAGGGTTAGTGCTTTTAGTGGATTCTTTGAAAAATCTTTACCCAAGGTTGTTAAAATATCCTGTTATCTCCTAGAATCTTAATAATTTTATTTTTCACATTTGGACCTACAAAAAAATTAGAGCTGATTTTTGAGTATAGAGTGAGATCCTATTTTTTTCTCGTATCTAATTGATCCAGCACTATTTATTGACAATCTCATCTACCTGCCAAGGTAGAACTGGTCCCTTGCTATGAATCATGTGACTATATATGGGGCTCTTTTTCTGGACTTTTAGATTTGTTTCATTGTTTTTTTTTTTTTTTGTCTACCCTTATGCTGGTACCATACTATAATAGCTTTATAATTGACTTTGATTTTAAGCATATTATTTGATTTATACTTGAGATAGCCCAAATTTTAACACAACTTACTACAGTTTCCTTTCCTTTCACATCTATGACTAATTTCAAATGTGGATTTTGAGAAGAACTTGAGATACCTGTTGCCATTAAGTAATATTTATCTTATGCATAGCCTAGTGCCCGGTACATACTGACACTCAGGTAGCTGTCATCAACGCTAGCAGCAGTGGTTGAGAGTAACTGTAAACATGTAGGCAATACTTACTAACCTATATAACGGGTTCAATCCTCAAAGCATACTTGAATATTCATTTTCATTCACTTAAAACTTACATTCTTCATGAAATCTCAATTACATATACACATTACTTAAAATGACACAATACATACTCAAAGACACAGTGTCCATTGGAATCGAGTTCTCTGGGAGCGACAGGTTTCGGAGGACTACACTGTATGTTACAGCCCCACAGTGAATGCACGTGTCTGGGCACGGATTTACCTGTGTTTGCATCTCGGTTTCCGCATGTATGCATGTGACCTGTGCGGCTTGTTTCCTCATGGGAAATGTGAGGACTGCCGCTATCGTGAAATGAGCTACCATGAAATAAGGGACATAAAGCAAAAATCTACTGTAACCGCACACGGGGCTATTTAAGTTCTTAAGTATTTTATTCTTTTTGTTGTTGTTATGCTTGAATTACATTTATTAAGCCAACACATTTTTGAAACAGAATTTCTTTTCCTCTGATGTTTTCATTTACAAAGAAACATTCTAGGCATGGTATTTGTAAACAAGGTCTCTTCTTTCACAGAGGTTTATGAGCTAAAAATTATCCATATTTATTTTGAGAGCTCAGAATATTAAATATCAGCTCCTTAAATTTATTCTTTCCAAAGAATTTGCAAATTTCAAAGCATACCTGTTTAGTATATTATAATTAATTCCAGATGACTTTTTTTGTTGCTTGCTTCTGTGTCTAAGGGATTCCAGATTAGTTACTAAAGTGGCAGTGAGGGGAATCTGTTGCTATGAAACAATGTTGGGTAAAACAAAGTTGAATTATTTAACCAGAAGTACTACGTCTGAAAACAGAAATTTCATTTTGCATTTTTACTAATCCTTGAGCCGTTTAATTTCTATAATTAAAGCCCACTTAAGAATTTATTTCAAAGTAGCAAAAGCGTATATTCTGTATATGTCTTCCTTTATAAACGCATTTACTCGCCTACTTCTATTTTATGATACTGATTTTGAATCACCAGTGGTCTTCTGTTCTGGAAGGGTGTGTGCCGTACGGCAGCAGGTGGGTGGAATATGAGGATGTACAGTTAGTAAGCAAACAAGCTGGAAAGAAATGACTAAAGACTGCCAACGTGTCTAATCCATCTTAATGGATTTGGAAAGTTTTTCTGAGATCAGTATCACTTGGTCAGCTTTGGAGAAACCACAGACACTCCCTTATCAAGGGAGGAGCCCCTAGACCCCTAACTGCTGACTTCAGGAACAACTCTGCTCAACCCATTGTCTGGCGTCAAGGCTGTTTTACTGAAATATCATGACAGTACATTTCTTTTCTTATCTTTTTAAAAGTCATTTGTACACAGATTGTGAATAAATTTATGTCATTATGGGATTCAATGTGTTGATTATTTGTACAAATTGGAGTGCTTACATCCTACTAATATAGCTTTCACCTCATTTACCCAATTACAGTTAAGATGTTTGTGTTCTACACCTGATAGATCCAACTTATACTTGCAATATGCTCCATAGGTGTGGTCCCCCTATTAATTCTCCCTATATTGACCCACTCCTCTCCTTTCCCCTCCCCTTCCTTCATCATGGGCTATAGTTGTGATTCATTTTTCATATGAAAGTGTGAGTAATTATAAATTGGTTTCATAGTAGTACTAAGTACATTGGATATTTTTTTTTTCCATTCCTGAGATAATTTACTGAGAATATTTTCCAGGTTCATCCATGTAAACATAAAAGAGGTAAAGTCTCCACTTTTTTTTTTAATGCTGCATAGTATTCCATGATATACATACACCATAATTTATTAATCCATTCCTGGGTCAATGGACACTTGGGCTTTTTCCATGAGTTGGCAATTATGAATTGAGCTGCAATGAACAATCTGGTGCAAATATCTTTATTGCCAAATCATTTTTGGTCTTTTGGATATACACCTAGAAGAGGAATTGCAGGGTCAAATGGCAGGTCTACATTTAGATCCCTCAGTGTTCTCCAAACTTCCTTCAAAAAGGAACGTACTAGCTTGCATTCCCACCAAAAGTGCAGAAGTGTTCCCTTTTCTCCACATCCACGCCAACATCATAGTTTTGGGATTTTGTGATGTGGGCTATTCTTATTGGGGTAGCCAGTGATGATATCTCAAAGTGGTTTTGATTTGCGTTTCTCTGATGATTAAGGATGATGAATATTTTTTGAATGAATATTGTCTATAGACCGTGCGCCTGTCTTCTTTAGAGAAGCTTCTGTCCATGTCTCTTGCCCACAATGAAATGTGATCACTTGTTTTTTTTCTCCACAGAAATCTTTAGTAAAAGGAGATTTATGCAATCTGAAGAAAAACCAGAGCATATGCTTGTTTTCTTTCTTAGTAATAAGTTTGAGTTCTCTGTGGATTCTAGTTATTAGACCTTTGTCAGAAATATAACCTGCAAAAACCTCTCCCATTCTGAGAGCTATCCGCTTTACTTAGTGTGTTCTTGGTAGTGCAGAAGCTTTTTAGTTTGATCAGATCCCAGTAATGTATTTTTGATGTTGCTTCAATTGCCCAGGGTGTCCTCCTCATATTCTCCCAGACCAATTTTTTCAAGTGTTTCCCCTGCACTCTCTCTAAGAATTTTTATAGTTTCACGTCTTAAGTTTAAGTCCTTTAGCCGTGGGAGACAATTTTTGTTAAAGGAGAAGGTGTGGGTCCAGATTCAGTCTTCTACAGGTCTTCACCCAGCACCATTTGTTAAATAGGGAATCTTTCCCCCAATTTATATTTTTGATGGTTTTATCAAAGTTCAGATGACCATAAGTGTCTAGACTCACCTCTTGGTCTTCAATTCTGTTCCATACAACTACCTCCCTATTTTTTGCCAGTACCATGCTGTTTGATCACTATTGATTTATAGTATAGTCTGAAGTCTGTAAGCATGGTCCCTCCCAATTTGTTTTTAATTCTGAGTAATGTCTTGGCTATTCAAGGTTTTTTTCTGTTTCCATATAAAATGAAGTACTAATTTTTCCAGATCTTTAAAGTATGACAGAGGTGCTTTAATAGGGATCACATGAAATTTGTAGATTGCTTTAGGTAGTATAGACATTTTAACAATGTTGATTCTTCCCAGACACGAGCATGGTATGTTCTTCCATTTGTTAACATCTTCAGCTGTTTCTTTTCTCAGAGTTTCATAGTTCTCTTTATAGAGATCTTTCATGTTCCTAGTTAGATACACTCCCAGATATTTCATCTTCTTTGGCACTACTGTAAAGGGAATAGAGGCCTTGATCGTTTTTTTTCCCTTGACTATAGTTGGTATATATAAAAGCTACAGATTTGTGAGTGTTAATTTTGCATCGTGAAACATTGCTGTATTCCTTGATCACTTCTAGGAGTTTTCTAGTTGAGTTCCTGGGGTTTTCCAGATTTACCATCATATCATCTGCAAAGAGTGACAGTTTGATCTCCTTTGGTCCTATGTGGATCCCCTTGATTGCCTTCTCTTGCCTGATTGCAATGGCTACGACTTCCATTGCAATGTTAAAAAGCAGTGGAGACAGGGCATTCTTGTCTGGTTCCTGCTGTGAGTGGAAAATGATTTCAATTTCACTCCATTTAATATGATATTGGTTGTGGGTTGCTGTAGATGGCCTCTATCAGTTTAAGAAATGTTTCTTCTATACCTATTTTCTTAAAAATTCTGATCAAGAAAGGATGCTGGTTATTATCAAAAGCTTTTTCTGCATCAATTGAGAGAATCATATGGTCTTTGTTTTTTAATTTGTTTCTGTGATGTATTATATTTATGGATTTACATATATTGAACCATCCTTGGGACCCTGGGATGAAACCCACCTGAATGTGATGTATAATTTCTTTGATGTGTTGTTGGATTCTGTTTGCTAGGATCTTATTGGGTATTTTTGCATCAATATTCATTAGAGATATTGGTCTATAATTTTCTTTTCTCGTTGGGTCTTTTCCTGGTTTGGGAATTCGGGTGATATTTGCTTATAGAATGTGTTGGGAAGTATTCCTTCTTTTTCTGTTTTGCAAACGGTTAAGTAATATAGGTACTAGTTCCTCTTTAAAAGTTTAAATTCTACCGAATTCTGATGGGATGCCATCTGGTCCCGGGCTTTTCTTTTGGGGGAGATTTCTTATAGTTGATGGTATTTCAGAACTTGTTATAGGCTTGTTCAACATTTCCACTTCTTTCTGGCCAAGTGTAGGAAGGTGGCATGTTTCTAAGTATTGATCTATTTCCTTCAGATTTTCATAGTTCTAAGAATAGATTCATTAAGGATTTGTTGAATTTCTGAGGAGTCTGTTGTAATTTGGCCTTTATCATTTCTGACTGATGAAATTAGAGATTTATATTCTTTTATTTCTGAAAGATTTATCTATTTCATTGACCTTTTAAAAAAAAATGACTTTGATTTGATCTGTTGCATAAGCCTTTTGTTTTCAATTTCATTTAGTTCTGCTCTAATTTGTTATTTCTTTTCTTCTGCTGGTTTAGGGTAGGAATGTTCTGCCTTTTCCAGTTTTTTGAGATGTCCCATTAAGTTGCTGACTTCTTCTCTTTCCATTCTTTTGAGAAAGGCTTGCACCGCTATAAATTTCCCTCGTAGGAGTGCCTTTGCGGTATCCCAGAGGTTCTGGTAATTTGTGTCTTCATTATCATTTTGTTCCAAAAATTTGGTAATTTGCTTCTTAATCTTATTTATGACCCAGCTGTCAGTCAGCATTAGGTTAGTTTCCATGTTTTTGTATGAGTATGCAGATTCCTGTTGTTACTGAGTTCAACTTTTATTCCATGATGGTCTGAGAAAATACGAGGAATGATTTCTATTCTTTTAAATTTGCTGAGGTTAGACTTGTGACCTAAGATGTGATCAGTTTTGGAGGATGATCCATGGGCTGATGAGATGGATGTGTATTCAGTTTTATTAGGATGAAATGTTCCGTAGATGTCTGTTAAATCCAATTGTTGGATGGTTAAGTTTAAGTCTAAAATTTCTTTGCTTAGCTTCTTATTGGAGGATCTCTCCAACACTGCCAAAGGGGCATTAAAATCTCTAATTATTATGGTGCTGGAGGATATCAAGTTGCTCATGTCTGATAGGGTCTTTCTCATAAATTGAGGTGCATTTTGGTTGGGTGCATAAATATTAATAATTGAAATCTCATCATGTTGAATGTTGCCCTTAATATGAAGTGACCATCCTTATCTTTCCTTACTTTTGTTGGTTTAAAGCCTATTGTATCTGAGAATAAAATTGTAGCACCTGCTTTTTTCTGATTTCCATTTGCTTGAATTATGGATTACCATCCCTTTACCCTGGGTCTATGTTTATCTTTTATGGTAAGAGGAGATTCTTGAATTCAGCAGATGCGTGGCTTGAGTTTTTATATCCAGTCAGCCAACTTGTGCCTCTTTAGAGGGCAATTGAAGCCATTCACATTAATTGAGATTATTGATAAGCCTGGTAGTATTTTGGGTATTGAGTTTTTTGAAAGTCCAGTGGACATTTTTAATCCTTTCACCACTGTGGAAGTTGGAATTGGATCAAAAGTTTCTGAGTGAGTTTACTTTGGTGGTAGAGGATTGTGCTGGTCATTATGGATGATAGGTCTAAGAACATCCTGGAGAGCTGGTTTAGTTTTGGCAAATTCAACATGTGAATGTCATTAAAGTATTTAATTTCTCTATCATAAATGAAACTCAGTTTAGCTGGATACAGGATCCTGGGTTGAAAGTGATTTTGTTTTAGGAGATTAAAGGTCAATGACCACTCTCTTCTAGCCTGGAAGATTTTAGCAGTGAGGTCTGTAGTCATTCTAATATTCTTCCCCTTGTAGGTATGGATTTCTTAAGTCTGGCTGTATGCAGAATTTTCTCCTTCACATTAACTTTGGCAAAGTTAATTATAATGTGTCTGGGTGATGTCTTGTTCGGATTGAGCCGGGGTTCTGAAACTGTCTGCTATCTGAATTTCAGAATCTCTTAGCATGCCTGGGAAGTTATCCTTGATTATATCGTGAAGTAAAGCATGTGTATCCTTCGAAGCAACCTTGTTGCCTTCGGGAATTCCTATAAGGTGAATATTAGATCTCTTCAAATTATCCCAGAGCTCTCTGAGGGAATGATCCATTTTTGCTTTCTACTTCTCTTCCTCTTCGAGTGTTTGGGAGCATTCAAAAGCTTTTTCTTCAGTGTCAGAGATCCTTTCTTCTGCCTCCTCCATTCTGTTACTGAGGGATTCTACTGTATTTCTCAAATCTTTGAGGGCTGCAAGTTCTTGCCTCAGTGTGTCAAAATCTTTGATTTTGTCTTTGAATTTGTTGAATTCTTGAGCCAGCTTTTTTCATTACTCATTGAAATTCTAATTTTATCTTTACCTCCATTCTGTTGATATTATTGGCTATCCAAATTCTGAACTCAATATCTGACATCTCAGCCATTTGTTTATGAATGGGATCTTGTGCTGTGTCTGCCATATCGTTCCTTGGGGGGTGTTGATCTACTCTGATTATTCATGTTGCCAGAGTTTTTCCGCTAATTCTTCTGCATTATTGTTTTTCACCAGTTGGCTAGATGCGCAGATAAGGTGAAATTGGATTGGGAGATCCTGGAGTTGTGGTTAACTAGCCCTTTGTTAAGAATCTGGGACTGGTGCCTGCAGCTTTTTCTCCTATAGTTTTGCAAAGGACCTGTACAGTATTACAATCTGAGACTGAGGAGACCTGCTTGGTGTGGTGGGGCTAGGTGGCTCTGTCTTGTATTCAGCTGGTTCTTGTTTGATCCTAGTGGATCAGTGACTCTGGTTTGAAGTTTCGGCTGAAGTTTGCTTTCTTGGAGTCACAGCTTCCCTCAGCAAAGGTGACCTGCAGTTATCACTCTTCTCTCTCACCTTGGCTCCCAATCTTCAGCTTAACTGGGTACTTTCTGGTCCTTATCTTTCCCTCTGGACAGGAACTTCTGCTGACTGCTGGCTCCAGTCCGCCATCTTGCCCCTCCCCCTTTCCAGTACATTTCTTAATTTATGCTATTCAGACATCTAAATTAAAAAATATTTCCTCTATGTAATTTGCCTTTTATGATATTTTCAACAGGTGTATCATTATAAATAATAATACTGGTAGTGTAAGAGTTAAGGAAAGAATATTTCTTATTTTAATAATATGGTGATGGCTTGGGTTAACATGTATTTTGCTACATCTTGTCCTGGTTTTAAGAAATAATTTAGACAAATGAGTACTGTGTTGGGGACTCCTTCAAGAGATCCTTCTTACCTACTTGTTTTGAGAAGTAAGCAGATGAATAAAAGTCCACATTGAATAAGAAAATAGTATTCTTAGCACATTAATGAAACATTCAACCAGTCTTCATAACCTAAAGCTAAGATTTCAGTTTATTAAACATGTACTTCTACACCAAATCTTTTTATTTTATTTATTTATTATTACTTTTCTTTTTGTAGAGACAGAGTTTCAACTTATAGCCCAATGGGAGAGTGCTGTGGTGTCACCTGGCTCACAGCAACCTCCAACTCCTGGGCTTAGGCAATTCCCTTGCCTCAGCCTCCTGAGCAGCCGGGACTACAGGCACCCGCCACAATGCCTGGCTATTTTTTTGTTGTCGTTTGGCCGAGGCTGGGTTTGAACTTGTTACCCTCGGTATATGGGGCTGGCGCCCTGCCCACTGGGCCACAGGTGCTGCCCTCTACACCAAATTTTAATGCAAGTAAAATCTGACCTCTGAAGCTGGTTTAGAGTTAAATATTTACATTTAAATATTGATGCTCTGTATCAATAAGTAGAAATCATGTTTAAAGTTTCACTAGGAGAAAGTATCCCTTTAATTAATGCAGACAAAATTCAAACATTTGATTCTCTATTTCTGACTTCAGTTAGCATTCTAACCCTAAAATATGACTGAAACATTAGCCAGCTTAACTTCACTGTGAATTCAATGGTGGTACAATCCAGTGCTGTACATTTACCAGTCTTTGCCAGATGCATTTCTGGAAGGCAAGCATATTTCCCAAAGTGGATTTCACTTTAAGGTGAATAGAACTTATGTTCTTTACTTACTCTCCTCTCAGTGAAGAAACCAATTTCATTTATTTTATAAGAATCTCAAAAAAAAAAAAAGCATTTTCTGGTTAGGTGTGGTAGCTCATGCCTGTAACCCCAGCACTCTGGGAGGCTGAGGCAGGCAGATTGCCTGAGCTAGAGTGAGACCCCATGTCTAAAAATAGCTGGGCTTTGTGGCAGGCACCTGTAGTCCTTGCTACTCTGGAGGCTGAGGCAAGAGTATTGCTTGAGCCCAAGAGTTAGAGGTTGCTGTGCTCTATGATGCCAGATCACTCTACCAGGGGCAACAAAGTGAAACTGTCTCAAAAAAACAAACAACAACAACAAAAAGGCATTTTCCCCCTTTGTTGATCATAATCACATACTAATGAAGCAAATAATGAGATCTGACATAAATTTATAAGGTACAGTACTTAAAATAAGGTCCAGGTCATAGGATATATTCTCAACAGACCTAGGTGATGATCCAATGGTACATAAATTGCACTATTAAAAAATGTCATTCTTCTACAAAATGAGGAAATAAGCTATGAGAAAAACTTACAACCCAGGAAATTATTATGCCAACACTGGAGAAAAAAGGGAAAGCTGCACAAAGGCCTTGAAACTAACTTGTCACTGTGTACAAAGACAGAGGCTTCCAAGAAATAAAGGAGGGAAGAAAAGAATTTTCAAATTACATTATTATGTTTTGTCACCAATTGTTTAATGGAATTTTACAATTATTTTGGAAATTGAGGGAAAATTTGTGGTTGAAACAAGCAAACAAAATTAGTAATTTAAAAACCATTCTAAAAACTTGTACAAAGAAAAAAAAATACTGAAAATAAATGATAGTGTTGCAGTAAAATAAAATGTGTTTACCCCCAGATTCGGATGTACTGTAACCTCCTTTAAGATGATGGCAAGATGAGAAATGGGTACATGGGGGGAGGGGGATAAGGAGGGCTAGGGGGATGAGGAGCAGGTGGGGCCACCCAAGCAGTGGTAAAGGACCAATCTTTGTCTTCTACAATAATGAGCGATGGTAAAATATAAATGTAAAAATTCACCAAAGTACCAAAAATGTAGTATTTAGAAACAGAGAGATAACTGACAATAGCAACCATTACAGGACCTGAAAGATACTGTCTCTGAAGCACACAACTTATGGTCAGGGAAGGGACAGTATTTTCATAAGGAGCTCAGTTACGTTATTTACTTTTAACCTTTCTCATACACCATTCCATAAAAATATTACTGCATTTTCAACAAAACTGAAACACATAACCCAATATTTCAGAATATCTGATTGCACACAGTGGAAATGTTTTACTATTCTCCAACATTCAGATTCTACTTTTTAAAATAGCTTTTCCTTCTCTATTCCCCAACATAAATCTGTACCAAACAACTCCTACCGTCTGTGAGTGTAACTCCCTTGTCAACACGGCCTCTCATTTGACCATGTCTTTCCTTTTCTCATCTACTGAAATAGCACCCACTGTTCAAGGCCACATTTACTGAAGTTTTCATCAGCTATTTAAGCAATATTTAAAAATTTTTAATGTGGGGCAACAGTTGTTGACCTCTAAATTGACAGCAATATTATATTATGTTGAATAAAAGTGGTACTTTGGGCTCAAACCAGACCTTTGCTTCTATTAGTCAAATAACTTTGGATAAGTGACTAAAATTTTCTCTGGATTTCAGTTTCCCATTAATAAGACAGTGACTTTAGTATCTGTATCATGAAGTTATTCTACTGTTTGGTGTTTTTTCTACATACATTCAAAGTGCAACAAATAAAAAATTGAATAAGAAAGCTGCACAAGTATTTCAAGTTTAGGAGGAAACTCTGTGGTGGTCCACTATATTATTATTTGTAATTCTGGCCAATAGCTTGTGTTTCAAAGTACATGTAACAGTTATTACAATGAATAACTACATAAAACAAAGATTTAGCATGGAGTCTGGTTCACTAAACAAAAGACATCAATATATTTTAATATTAGAAGACCCATCATTAGAGTAAGAAAAATAGACAAGAATTCCTAAAACAAATAATGCTCATATTCTGAAACTAAGAACAGTCACTTTTATGGACAATCAATGTCAAATGTGAAGGCATTATTGACAACTGATTTTAGGAAAACAAAGTGAAAGGAATTTGTAGACTTTAAGAAACTACCAAAAATGGCAAAAACCTACAGGAGTGTAACAATATTTAAAAATAAAATGTTTAAAACAAATTAATAAGTGAAAAAAAAATTAACGGATTTATATGAAAGTAGAAATTTAATGAACAATTGCCCATGTCTGTAATCCAAGCACTCTTGGACACTGAGGCAGGAGGGTTGTTTGAGCCCAGGAGTTGGAGACTTTGTAACTTGAAAACATTCCCTCTTGGGAACTGTTATTACCTTGCTGTGTACTGTTCTATCTTCTCTAGGAGTTCCTTCCTGCATCCCTCACTAAGTAATCCAGATATAACCATTAAATCCCCAGTTCTATGATGGTTTCTTAAAACTAGTCTTTCACATATAAATGAAAATTTGTCTTCTATTAATTATATGACTTCAGATATTTTTAAAACATCCTTTCCTTTCTCTGCCACCATTTACCTGCACTTTTAGGCTAAAATATGAGACTGATTTATTTCTTCTTACTTCATTGGGGTACACTTAAATGATTGTGCGTTTTTATTTGAACAATTTAAATTTTGACAGTACAACTTATTGTTCAGAACAGTAAAAATTTATTCCATTTAAGACAAAATTCTGACTTGTAAGTATCTGAACCATTTTTTACTCTTTCACATAAAACTGTAAAGAAAGAAACCCAAAATATTAGTAGACATATGCTGTAATTACTACCATTTGTTGTTTCAGTACTGAGTTTTGGACAGAGGCTTTTAGAGAAAATTTTGCCCATTTTGGTATGTAGAAAAAATTCAGTGGAGCAGGAAATGGTGAAATGCAAAATGTAAGAGGTTACAAATGCAAGCCTCTGAAAGGTAACACCTTGGCCAGAACACTGCCAGGTGCAATATGGAGAATTCAACATTGGCCAGGTCTGTTTCTTCAAGGAGGCGTGTGCCACTTGGGTCATTTTTTTTTTTTTTTTGAGACAGAGCCTCAAGCTCTCACCCTGGATAGAGTGCTGTGGCATCACAGCTCACAGCAACCTCTAATTCCTGGGCTCAAGCGAGTCTCCTTCCTCTGCCTCCCAAGTAGCTGGGACTACAGGCATCCACCACAAGGCCCGGCCATTTTTTTTGGTTGCTGCCGTCATTGTTGTTTGGTGGGCCCGGGTTGGTGTACATGGCTGGCGCCTTAGACTGCTGAGCCACAGACGCCAAGCCACTTGGGTCATTTTTAACATCATTTGAAAGGACTATGAAATTGTCTCCGTAAATTATATAAAATACTTTCTTATAGACTTGTGAAATGTATTGCATGCAAATTGCCACACTTACATATGACAGCCTTCTATCATGTCTAAAACAGCAAAGGCTTTAGAAACTAATTTGCTTTCAGATAAATGTACTTGTTTGTTCAATAACAGACTTACATGCATTTTTATTTTTTCTGCTAGAGAAAAGGCACACTCTCTTCCATGGAGGTTTATGCTTTAATTTCCAAAAGTAGAAAATTTCCTTTGGCTCTGGGCCTGAAAAATATTTCCTGAATAAGGAGGATAATATTTAAAATAATTTACACCTGAATCACTAATATGAAAATGAAAGACTGCATGCTTTTGGACAATGATAGTTATGAATTTCATGATTTGTTAAAGTTCACTAGTATTTCTAAACAAGCTTGTGTAATGATGATATTTTATGTAAATATACTATATTTAGTTAACAATCTATCATATCTAGATGCACAGATAAACTAAGACAGTAGTTTTGTTCAACAGTACTATTTATCAGCTATGGAACTTGAGTATATGATTTCATCTTTCTGTAAAAAGGATAAAATAAACACATTTGCCTCATAATATTTTTGTGACGATTCAAAGCGATGACAGGTTTACAGACCTTGGTATAATGTTCAGTATACATAATACTTCCTAAGTGGTAAGCTATTTTCTCTGAGGCACTGAGAAAATTATGAATTTTAAAGTTTATGCACATAGAAGGAATAAAAAATGATCTTCAATGTATTCATTTTGAAGAGAATATTTATGATTTTAAAATTTTTTTCTTTTGCAAAATTGTCGGATATTTCATAATTGCTTCAATGTTTTTCATATTTGTACTTTTCACCAAATTAAAAACAACTCTTAGCTAGACTAAATATTTATCAATGAGCTATAAAGCATAACTCATTTTAAGAATGGATTTTAAAATGATCTTTCTAATTCAAAAATAATTGTTTTTAAGTGGTTAGACAAAATGTGCGCTATTAAAAGACCACCTACTTAGTTGCATTAACAAACATCCTAAAGTCCAATGTAAGCCAACATAGAAAAATAAATGTACTCTACCATAAAAATTAGTTAACTGGAGGAACTATTATAAAAGAAATTTGAAAGTATCCTAAAAAATACTGTATAACTTTAACACAGAAATGTCAAACTTGAGATGTTTTACAGCTTAATTAAATATATGTAGATTAAGTCTGGATTTATTTTGATGTTTCTTAAAAAAAATGTACCTTTTAGTGCTGCAGTCTCCAACACCCAAGCTTCCGAATGGTAATGTCCAGAGGCCTGTGAGGAACCAGGCCACACAGCAGGGTGTGAGTGACGGGCAAGGACGTGGAGCTTCATCTGTATTTATAGCTGTTCTCCATTGCTTACGGCACTGCCTGAGTGCCACCCTGTCATGTCAGCTGTGGCACTGGATTCTCACAGTAGGGCAAACCCTGCTGAACACTGCATGTGGGAGACCTCAGCTACACACTCCTCACGAGAATCTAATTCCCCCATCCCTGTCCATGGAAAAACTTCTGTGAAACTGGTCCCTGGTGCCAACATGGTTTGGGATTGCTGTTTTAGTGTTCATGTAGTTTATATCATGTTCAAAATCAAAAATACTAAGAAGAAGACCTTTTCTGCATTTGATAAAAAAGCCCTCTAATAAAAGTATAAGTTTTTGTTCTGACCAGAATAATCATAAGAGAATCTAATCACAGACCTTTGGTAGGATAACTTTGCTTTTTTCTCCCCAATAAAACTTTCCTTAGTTGCATTATCCTTTTTACATTATAAAATAGGAAAAGCAACAAAATATCAGATATATGCTATTACTACCTACCTTCTGTTTCAGCACAAACTCTTCAAAAAACATTTTCATATTTTATCCCATAGTGATTATTTAAAAATCATCCATGTTTCCAATTCCCATTATATATAATTGCCAAATTTGGTTTAAAATATATCCACGTATCTTTTTAAGCTGTAGAAGCAAAGATGAGCAGAACATGTTTTCAAACTTACAGCTCATGTACCACATTCTTCCCTGGATGAATACAGGTTTATTGGTTAGGATGATAATAATTTAAAGAAAACGTCTACCTGAAAGAATAAAATGCTAGACCCAAGAAAAAGGTGGGAATAAACTGTAACTTTAAATCATGAGTGAAGGGCTTTGAGTTCGTTTAAGAAATAACATAAAACCAGATACCCACTCAAGTCTAAATGCTAGGCTCCCAAGAAGTTACGTTTAGCAATTTTGGTAACTTGCGATGGAAAAGCAAGTGACCAAGGAGAGAATGTGCACCAGGCCACAGCATCTACTTGACAGCAAACTTTCCAGAGTTCAAAGTCACTTTGTGCATCACCATATGAAATAGTTTGAACACAAGCGCTTTGGTAAATATCTCATTCAAATTAAGTGGTGTCTTGGTCATTTTCCCTGTAGGTTTATAGCTTCTCGACGGGAGAGTTGGACCAAGGGAGAAATCAGCCTCAAGCCTACAACGTGAGAGCAGGAAGTGTGAGCCCAGTGTCTCTCTGCTTAGCTATCTGGAGATTTTGTACCTAGAGGCCAAGAAGAGGGGCTGGGACTACACCCAAACCACAGGTTTGAAATTGTTTTCAGAACACACACACAATAATGATCTCATTATTTTATAGTTGTATAAACACTTTGATCAAAACTAGCCTTCCCTCGTAATTCTAGGAATACTCACAGTATTTACTAGACTTGGCGCCAAATAAATAATTGTTTTTAAACTTGGCATCATTGAGATTATTCAGAAGAAGAAAAACACCACGGGTCATGGAGACGTTTTTTAAAAAATATATGCTTAAAGTGTCTTAAGCAAAGGCAAAATTTACATTTGTCCAAAGTTCAGGTACTTTTTTTCATTGCTTTAACATTCCTAATTTATCAATTATTTTTATCGGTGTAATTATTGTCTCGTATTTCTTGTGAAGTGTATTTGAGCACATGGGAGAGTCCAATACTTATTTTTCAAACAAAAGCTCCATTTTGATAGTTTGTCTATAAAATCATAATACAGGGAAGGTTGTGGTACACTAACAGTGCAGCACAGAAACATTCTTAGTGTACAGAACAGGGGGAAAAAGGCTTTGGTGCTAATTCCAACTGATTTAATTGCTGGAATAATGACTTAGTTTACATAAATCCCTTTCATAAAATTCAAATGTAGTAAAAAATCCCACCTAAGAACTAAAAGTCACTTTATATTGAAAATGTTTGATGATGATAAATCCTGGATACTTACTCCTGCGAATCCATTGACTGTGTTTAGCCATGAAGTCACTGCCTATGTAATTATTTTAGTGAATTAAAATGTATAATCCCAGCCTCCACTTTGTAATTTATTATTAAATTTTGAGCCAGAATATGGAGAATGCTAAGAAAACCTCGAGAATCCAGGGCAGCATGAACACAACTTAAGAAGAAACACTCTTTCTTAAGAACCCTCAAGTGTCCAAGGATAACATCTTAGGAAACACCAAAGCTCTTTTGAGAGAAAAAGTAACTCAGTCTTCCCTTCCCAACCCAGAGTCCAAGTAAGGCCTAAAAGTACAGAGTTCAGTAAGACGAGGCCTCTTCCTTATAATAAAAAATGGTGTTTAGCAGGAGCGATTTCAGCATCTCCATCCCAGTATTTTGCTAATACTGATACAATGATAATAAAGCTGTTAATGAGGAAGGGGATATCAATAAATTTGTTATAATAATTAGTATTTTTATCATCATGATAACCAGGGTCTGTGCTCTTTTTTCAGAAAAACACTATTACTACAATAGTACTTCAAGGTAGATATTTTATGATTAGGAAATTGAGGCTTAGGGAAAGGTTAAATAACATGCAAGGTCATGAAGCCAACAAACAGGAAGAGAAGGTTCAAATCCATATTCCTGTGATTCCTGCATTATAGGGTCTGTGCTATTACACTATATCACATTACTTCTAAGCTGAGTCCAGAAAGCCTGAATTTTGTGATTTTGTAACCCCTACTTGGAGTGTCATGTTGATCTGAATCCTTCACCCAGTCGGCTGGGCTGAGCCCCTCATCCGGGGCAGTTTGTTCTTTCCTATGCCCCAAGAGTCTCCACAAGTTTAGGGCAGACACACAGGAAAGACAGCAGCACACAATACTGTTTTACCAGTTTCAGGAAAGCTAGAATTAGAAGTTTCATAACTCCTCCAAAATAGATGATGCAGAGAAGTTTAATAACAAAGTGTTTTTATTCCCACATAAAGGAACTGCTTAAAAAATGTTTCTAATTAAGGCACAGAAAAATGCAATTCAAAAAAGCTTAATACAAAAGTACTATCACTTCTCACTTTTGGTTGGCAAATTTTTAACACAGCTATGACTTGTTTCTTGTCCATATTGTACTTAGTTGGATTTGGAAATCCTCAGAAATCTAGAAATTGACTAGAATCACAGGCTTAATTCCTGCCATTTGGATATTCAGTTCTGAGATTCCCTCTTTGGCACCACCGCCTGCTGACAAAGCCAAGTGACGGCACACATTCCTCTCCAGAATCTCTCCAGGATGCAGCTTCACCTGTCGTCCAAACTGATGCTCACAACAGTTCTTGAATAAAGCCCGCATATCATTACATCACCATATTTCAAATGACGAATTTAAAGCTAAGAGAAATGAAAAGTTACCTGAGACCAAATAGAGAGTAGTTAGGCAGAACCAACCCAATTTACTCTTTCAAATGTCAGATTCTTTCCAATGGTTAAAACACAGCATTTGCCACTACACAGATCTAAAATATTGCTATAATTTATAAAATACAGGTCTTACCACTTCTTCACTTGAGCTGACATTATATACACATGTTGAATAGGTAGCAGACTGTTAGTTTCCTATTGTTGCTGGACTGAATGAACACAAACTTAGTTCCTCTGAACAATGCGAACGTATTCTTTTATAGTTCTGGAGATGAAGTCCAAAATGGTTCTCACTGGGCTAAAACCAAGGCATCTGCAGGGCCTTTACAGAGACTTCAGAGAGCAATCATTCTGGTTTCCTCTCCTTTCTAGAAGCTTCTCACATTCCTATACTTGGGTCTCCTTCCATCTTCAAGGCCAGCAATGACCAGGTAAGTCTTCTTCACCCCCACGTCACCCTGAGTCTTACTGTCTAGCCTCTCACTCACTTGTGAAACCCTTGCTGACTACACTGGGTACACACAGTTTATCCAGAATCACAATCTTTCCAAGTCAGGTCCTTAAACCCATCTGAAAAACTCTTTTTGCCACATATGGTAACACATTCCCAGGTTCCAGGGAGGAGGATGTGAATGTTTTTGAGGACCATTTTGCTCACTACAGGTGGGTTTAAGTTACCAAAACACTACGTACTTAGACCAACGTGGAATGGTGATGAATAAACAATAGGAAAATACAGACAAGGTTCCTAGGGAACCTACTGATAAGTCTCAAGAGGCCACTTATGTATTATATATAATAGAAATACAACTTTTTCAAAAATACCTACAATTCCTAAAATATGGACTGTCACAGGGAACTCTGCCAAAAACACCTTCAGACAGAAACCACTTTACTTAGAGTACTGTCCTTATATTCTACCATGACATCTAAGTAATTCCTGTATTTTATAGTGTTAATTTAGCTACTTTTCATCTGTTTGTCCTAATTCATATACAGGGTGGACATAAACTTTGTGTGCAATTTAAAATAGTTTAACACAGTGAATTGCACATGACTTTATGTCCACTCTGTATATACTACATTCAGACATTCATAAAATTTACTGTATATATCTGGGTAGTTGGAAAGATCTTGTTAGTAGCCTGCATGTATGTTCATGTCTTCACTATTTCAATAAATACCTGTCCAACTTTCACCTGTCAACATCTGCATTTTGCATGTTTTTGTGGGGTGTTTTTTGAGACAGTTTCACCATGGCTGAGGCATCGTTATAGCTCACAGTAACCTCATACTCCTGATCTCATCGGATCCTCCTGCCTCAGCCTCCTCAGTAGCTGGGACTGTAGGCACAGCCACCACACTTGGCAAGTTTTTCTATTTTAAGAAGAGACAGGGTCTTGCTCTTGCTCAGGCTGGTGTCAAACTCCTGAGCTCAAGAGTCCACCTACCTCAGCCTTCACAGTAGCTGAGACTACAAGTGCCCACAACCATGATGCTTAGCTAGTTTTTCTATTTTTAGCAGAGATGGGGTTTGGCTCTTCTCAGGCTGATCTCAAACTCCTGGGCTCAGGGGATCCTCCTGCTTCGGCCTCCCAGAGTGCTGGGATTATAGTTGTGAGCTGCCGTGTCTGGCCCCGGGGTTTTTTCTTCCTGCCAGAATTCACACTGCCCACTCATGACAGACAGCACATGCCAGAAATTATGCTCCCCAGAGCAGCCCTCGGCCAAAGATTAACGGGAGTTTGTGTATAAACGTAAGCAGCTCCTTTCCTCCCTCGTCAGGGTAACTCCAAACTGCCTGTTCTACACGGCCCCACAAGGCTCCCCAGTGGAATTATACTCACAAAGGCAGCCTGCTTACTATGTGCATTACCAGGGCTAAGAAGACTGAAAGGGCATCACCCAAATATTTTTTAAAAACCATTCTATTTACCGTGGACGGCACCTATGGCTCAAAGGTGTAGGGCACTAGCCCCATAAGCTGGAGGTGGCAGGTTCAAACCCAGCCCTGGCCAAAAACCGCAGGAAAAAAAAAAAAACCCAAACAAAAAAACACCATTCTATTTAGTAACATTTCTTGTGATGATCCATCACCTTAACCCTGACTTTGGTTTTTAAATTCTCTCTCCCTTCTAGTTGGACATAACCTTCTGCTAGATTTCTTCCTTGTCGGCCTCAGTTTCCGATTCTTTCCCACACTTTTCATTTTCATGTAATTTATTCCTACGCTGAAAGAACAATAGTCTTCTTTAGTCTATCTGAAATTATAATTAACCTAATTGAAAATTTGATGTCTTTTAGGAAAATTTATATTCAGGAAAATTATAGATTGAATATGTTTTTAGGGAATATTATCTTATTGTATATTGCCTTTTCTTTAATATCCATAAAGGTAAAGTCTAATTTCACCAGATACTTTCTGAATCTAAACTCTCATTTCATGAATGTGAAATGATTTATTCTACTTCTTGGCTCTTGCTTTTGTAAATCACTCACTCTTCAATAGTGTACATTTGCTTATCACCTGATTACATGTAAAAACTCTTTGTTTTCCTAACCCTCAGGAGAGAAATAAATGATTTAGACGTAGTTGCATTAGAGTGAGAAATGTAACAGATTCACAATAAATTATTAGTAGAAGGAAGGAAAGATTGGTTATTGGCAACAAATAATATACCATATATCTGAAAGCTCATGGGGATGGGAGGAACGACAAATAAGCTTAATTGCCTCAGTTTTTCTTTATATATATATATATATATTTTTTTTTAATTACTTTCACTTGTTTTTTTTTTAATTGTTTGGGATTCATTGAAGGTACAAAGAATTAGGATACTGATTGCATTTGTTAAATAAAGTCCCTCTTATAATTGTGTCCTGCCCCCAAGAGGTGTGCCAGGCACTGTGAACCCCTCCCCCTGCTCCCTCCACCTCTGCCCCTCTTCCTCATTCCCCTACCCACCCCTTTAATTAGCTCATTTACTGCTTTCATATTACAATACAGTACATTAGATTCTTACTTCTCCATTCTTGTGAGGCTTTACTAAGAAAAATGTGTTGTTCCTCCATCCAGGTTAATTCAAAAGATGTAAAGTCTCTATCTCTTTTAGTAGCTGACTTGCACATGACTTTGCATACACATTCCATGGCATACGTATACCACAGCTTGTTAATCTATTCCTGGGTTGGTGGCCCTTTAGGCTATTTCCACATTTTGGCAAGTATACATTGAGCTGCAATAAACAGCCTAGTGCAAATTTCCTTATGATAAAAGGATTTTTTTCTTGTAGTTAGATGCGTAGTAATGGGATAGTAGGATCAAATTAGGGAGGTTTAATTTGAGTTATTTGAGGATTCTCCATACTTTTTTCCAAAAAGTCTATATCAGTTTGCTGTCTAACCAGCAGTATAAAAGTGTTCCCTTCTTTCCGCATCCATGCCAGCATCTGCAGCTTTGAGACTTTGCGATGAGGGCCATTCTCACTGGGGTTAGGTGGTATCTCAGGGTAGTTTTGATTTGAAATTCTCTGATAGGGACAATGAGCATTTTTTCATATGTTTGTTAGCCATCCATTTGTCTTCTTTAGAGAAGGTTCTATTCATTTCTCTTGGCCAGTGATATATGGGTTTTGGGGGTTTATTTTTGTTGATAGAATTTGATTTCTCTATAGATCCTAGTTCTCAAGTTTTTGTCCGATTCATAATATGCAAATATCTTTTCCCATTCTGAAGGCTGTTTGTTTGCTTTGGGTGTTGTCTCCTTAGCTATACAGAAGCTTTTCAGTTTAATTAAGTCCCATTTGTTTATTTTTGTTGTTGCAATTGCCACAGAAGTCTTCTTCATAAAATCTTTCCCCAGGTCGATATCTTCAAGTGTTTCCCCCACACTTTCCTCAAGGATTTTTATTGTCTCATGCTTTCTATTTAAATCTTTTATCCATCTTGAATCAAATTTTATAAGTGGTCCAGTTTCAGTCTTTTACATGTGGTTATCCAGTTCTCTCAGCACCATTTACTGAATACAGAGTCTTTTCCCCAGTGTATATTCTTCTTTGGTTTATCAAAGATCAAGTAGCTGTCAGAGGTTAGTTTCATCTCATTGTTTTCAATTTGGTTCCAAATGTCAAAGTCTCTATATTTGTGCCAATACCATGCTTTTTTCATCACTACGGCCTTATAGTTTGGCCAAAAGTCTGGTAGGGTGATACCCATGGTTTTGTTTTTATTACTAAGAATTGGCTTGGTTGTACAGGGTTTATTCTGGTTCCACACAAAGCAAAGAATTATTGTTTCCAAATCTTGAAATTATGATGATGGTCCTTTAACAAGGATTGCACTGAATATATAGATTGCCTTGGATAGTACAGACTTTTCACAATGTCAATTCTTCCCAGACATGACCATGGTATGTTATTCCCTTTGTTAATATCTTCTGCTATTTCTTATCTTAGGGTTTCATAATTTCCTTTATAGAGGTCTTTTGCCTCTTTTGTTATGTATATTCCTAAGTATTTCTTTTTTTTTTTTTGAAGCTACTGTGTAGAGAGTTGTGTCCTTGATTATCTTCTAATCTTGGCTGTTATTGGCATATAAAAAAGCTACTGATTTGTGGACATAGATTTTTTATTCTCAGTCATTGCTATGTTTTTTGATCACTTCCAGAAGTCTTGTTGTTGAGTGTTTAGTATTCTCTAAGATCATATCATCAGCAAAGAAGAAGAGTTTGACCTCCTGTAACCCCATCTGGATGCCCTTCATTTCCTTCTGTTGCCTAATTGTATTGACTAGAACTTCCAGCACTATGTTGAAGAGCAGTGGTGATAGAGGACAACCTTGGCTGGTTCCAGCTCTAAGTGGAAAAGCTTTCAGTTTTACTTGATTCACTATAATATTAGCTGTGGATTTGTCATAGATGGCTTTGATCAGATTAAGAAATATGCCACCTATGCCTATATTCTTAAGTGTTCTAGTAAGAAAAAGATGCTGAATATTATCAAATGCTTTTTCTGCATCTATAGAGAGATCATATGGTCTTTGCGTTTGCTTCTGTTGATATGGTGAATAACATATGGACTTGCATATGTTTAACCAGTCTTGCATTCCTTGGATGAAACCTACTTGATTGTGATGAACAATGTTTTTAATGTATAGCTGTGATCTACAGCTGTGGTTGGGATTTTATTGAGAATTTTTGCATCTATATTCATTAGTGAAATTGGTCTGAAATTCTCCTTTTTAGTTGGGTATTTTCCTGGTTTTGGTATCAGGGTGATATTTGTTTCATAAAATGTGTTGGGGAAGAGTCCTTCCTTCTCTATTTATTGGAATAATTTCTGTAGTATGGGTATAAGCTCTTTGAAGGTTTGATAGACTTCTAATGTGAAGCCATCTGGATCAGGGCTTTTTCTTTGTTGTTGTTGGGGGATTTTTTATTGTTTCTTTGATCTCAGTTCTTGAAATCTATTTCTTCTTGATTAAGTCTAGGGAGAGGGTGTGATTCCAGGTATTGATACATTTCTTCCACATTGTCAAATTTCTGGGCTGTTTCTTGTAGTACTCAGGGATAATCTCTTGTATCTCTGTGGCATCTGTTACTTCCCCTTTATCGTTTCTGATTGAGGTTTGTAGAGATTTTACTTTTCTGTTTCTAGTTAATTGAGCTAAAGGTTTATCTATCTTATTTACTTTTTCAAAAAACCAACTTTTTGTTTCATTAATTTTCTGAATTATTCTTTTGTTTTCAATTTCATTAATCTCTTTTCTTCTGCTGAGTTTGGGATTAGATTGTTCTTCTTTAACCAATTCCATAAGATAGTTCATGAGTTCTGCTTTTCAAACATAAGAGTCTAATGCAATAAACAAACAAAAGTCTTAAGACTGCTTTTGATGTATCCTATAGGTTTTGGTAACTTGTATCTTCATTGTTGTTATGGGGAATTAAATGATTTCCTCTTTTATCAGTTCCTGAACTCAACTGTCATTCAGTATAAGGTTGTTTAATTTCCATGTCTTTGTGTGGGATGAACGTTTTGTTGGAGTTGAGTTCCACCTTTATGGCACTGTGGTCTGAGAAAAATACAAGGTATAATTTCTATTATTTTAGTTTTACTGGGGTTTGACTTGTATCCTAGGATGTGGTCAATTTTGAAGTACATACCATGGGCTGATGAGACAAATGTATATTCCTTAGCTTTGGGATGGTATGGTCTGCATAGGTCTATAAATCCATTTGTTCTGGGGTCACATTTAAGTCCTTTGTATCTCTGTTTAGTTTCTGTATAGAGGATCTGTCCAGTTCTGTCAGAGGGCTGTTAAAGTCCCCAACTATTATGGTGTTATGGGATATCATATTGCTGAGGCCATCAAGGTCTACGTCATAATCTGGGTGCATTTAAGTTAGGTGTGTAAATATTTAAATTTGAAATGTATTCTTGTTGTATTGTTCCTTTCACCAGTATATAGTGTCCATCTTTGTCTTTCTCATTTGGTTTAAATCCACTTGTATTTGAAAATAACATTGCAATCCTGCCTTTCTACTGATTTCCATTTGCTTGAAGTACTGTTTTCCATCCGTTAAACCGGGGTCTTGATTTGTCCTTCAAGGCTAGGGTGTGTCTCCTGAAAATAGCATATAGATGGCTTGTACTTTTTTATCCAATTAGCCAGCCTGTGCCTCTTCAGTGGTGAATTCAGTCCACTGACATTTATTGAGAGAATTGATAAGTGTGGTAAAGTTCTATTCATTTTATTTTGTGAAAATCCATTGTGTATTTTTATCCTTTGTGCCACTGTGGAAGCTAAGTTTTGACCTTTGGCTTCTGGGTATTTACTTTGCTGGTGGTCCATTGTGGTGGTTAGTGTTGAGACTAGGTCTAAGTGTTTCTGGTAGAGCTGGTCTTGTTGGCAAATTTCCTCAGTGCTTGTATATCTAAAAAAGATTTGATTTATCCATCAATTTTGAAAGCTTAGTTTATCAGGATACAGAATTCTGGGCTAAAAATTGTTTTGTTTAACAATGTTGAAGGTGGATGTCCATGGTCTTCTGGCTTGGAAGGTTTTAATTAAAAAGTCTGCAGTCATCCTAATGGCTCTGCTTCTGTAGGTGAGTTGGCACTTACTTATTCCTGGCTGCTTGTAGAATTTCTTCTTTCATCTTGACTTTTGACAGGTTCATTAAAATGTGTCTTAGAGAGGTTCTGTTTGGGTTGAGATAACCTGGGGTTTGATATCCATGTGAAAGGAGTGTGTCAGGGTCTTTAGTAAAACTTGGGGGAAGTTTTCATTTATGATAGTCTCCAGTAGGGCTTCCATTCCTTTGGGAAAATCTTCTTCTCTTTCAGGTATCCCTATTATTCATATGTTTGAATGCTTCATGGAGCCTAGTAGTTCTCTAAGTGACTGTTCTGCTTTCTCTCTCTTCTTTTCTGCCTCTTTAACTACCTGAGTTGACTCAAAGACTTTATCCTCTAGCTCTGAGTTTCTTTCTTCTCCATGCTATAACCTATTTTTGATATTTTCTACTGGATGTTTACATTCCCTGATTGTCTCCTTCATTTCTTTAAGTTCCACCATATCCTTTCTATAGTCTACATATCTCTTGTCCAACTTTTGGTTCTGTCTTTCCATTTTCTTGTCCATTCTTTTTATTGTCTTTATCATCCATATTTTAAATTCCCTTTCTGTCAAGTCCATTAATTCATTATAGGTGGAGTCTTCTGCAGTAGCTGCCTCATGGTCCCTTGGGGGAATTGCTCTGTTTTGGTTTTTCATGTTGCCTGAATTTTTCTGTTGTTTCCTCGTCATGTGTTCTTTTTTCTTGTTCACCTCTTTGTCCTCCCTTCCTTCTCACTGTCTCCTTCATTTCAAACAGAAGTCCTTGCTCTTGATGATAGTATGTTGCAATATGTCACCAGGACACCAGGAAGCATTGTGCATTGTTTTAGGAGACAGAGAGCATAGCCAGCAACCTCTATGGTCCTAAATCCAAATTTAGTTGCCTTTGGTGATTGCCTAATAGTTTCCTCAGCATTTAGAACCTGCTGATTTGGGATCTTAAAGCTCACAAAAATCCTTATGGGGCAGGTCTCACAGTGTCCTCCTACTCCAGTTCCAATGGGGTGAAGTCCCTCAGCTTGTCCCAAAAGTGGAGTTTTGATCCCAGCAGGTGGAATTAAGACAGCCATGCTTTAGGCCTCTGTTAAGACCTTCTCCCCACTTTCTCACAAATGCTGCATTGTGGTCACTAGACCTTCTCACTATGGCTGTCTTGCTAGCCATCTAACCTATGGCAAATCCCTTCCGACCAGCATTCAAATATAGTCTCTGTATACTGTTCAAGTTGGTCCACTCTTACAAGCTTTCCACTGAATGCACAGCTTCCTCCAACAACTGAAAGCTCCAGAAAGGCTTCCTCTCATCTTGAACCTCCATCAGAGGCCAGCAATTCCCAGCCGGTCACAATAACTTGCCTTATTCATCAGACTTCTACCACTCTAGATCATACACTATATCCAGCTCGCCACCTCCTCACTGTGCTCCCTGAGCTATGACTCTGGGTAAGGCCCCGGCACCAGATATGGCTGGGTTCTCTCTTTTCCCCTAGTCATTCAGAACTCAGCTGAACAATCCTTCAGGTCCACCATCTTGCTCCACCCCCTCTCAGTTTTTCTTAATAAAGCTTATTCCTAATCATTCGAGGTTTGCCACACTTAGTGACCTCACTAATCTACTCAATGAATATCTGGAAATGTAATTTATGACTTAAAGTTACAGTTTTCATAAGGTTTCTATATCATCTGAGGCACATTTATTAAGCTCCTCATGTGACGGTTATTGTAATTAATTACGTGCATATTCTTCCCAATAACCCTCAGAAGAATCCTATCAAAAAGGTCTGATTTTTTATTACAAGTGGTAAAACTAATCTTTCAACGGGAAAGTATCTCAAATACAGTAGAAATTTTGTTCTTTTAGTCACTAAGGCACACTAGCCTCACAGTAATTATTAAATGACTCATTTGGTGACTTTTACTTTTGACCAAGATGGCATAGCTTGTGTCAAAACAATGTGCCACCCAGAACAACTAGAAAGTATAACGTGAGATCGAAGACAACACGATGGGGCTGTGGAGTTAATGATGCAGTTGCCAAGATCTTGGGCAGAAAAGAAATGACAGCAGAGAGCAATATTATGAGACCTACTTTTTAACTTGGGGGATAGAAATAGCTCTTGGATGTATAACAGGTTGAGAATCCAGGCAGAAAACAACAAAGAGGCTGAAAAAATAAGAAAGGAAAAAAAGTTAAGACTTCCAGCATTTTCACAGGGCTAAAGAGAAAAACAAAATATTAAAGTTTGGGCCTTTAAAGGCAATCACATGTGCAGGGTTTAGATCATGGAAAGAAAGCAAGCAAGGTAAGAGAAGGAAACCTCCCTGGTGCTCAAGGTTTTCCTCTGGAGGCAGTGACTAAGTTTTCTAATTATCCTGATCACGAAGCAAAGAAGCCAAGCATGAGAATGTTGACAGTCCTATAAGGCTGATATCATCAAGGCTCAGGTTTATAACCCACCAAGGAAAAAGAATGACATAGGCCCATAGACTCTGAAACAATTCTCCAGAGTAACAACTCTCAAAGAGCATAGGTGAACTGCACTATCCTGATCTATGCAAAGAGTGTAGGTAAGTAGCCTGTCTTCAGCCACGTCACACACTGATGGAATTGGGGTGATGTGTCCCCTTTTCAGTTTATTATCTGAAGATATGTTAAACCCTCTCTAGAAGAAAAAAATCAGTTACAATTTTTCATATATAGCATCAGATACTCAAATACTTTCAGCCACATTTCAAAATAAGACTAATAAAAAATAGAAAATATGGACACTAAAAGTGAAACACCAGATAAGGCAGATGTGGAAATAGGTACTGCAAAGCTCTATCTAGTATATTTAAGGAAGCAGAAAACAAGAAGAATGCGATCATAGAAACAGAATGGATTTAAACAATGGAGAACTGAGAAATGTATAATGGAATAACTGAAAATGGATCGACACATTAAAGTAATAGTCTAAGAGTTAAAGAGAAGACTGTGAACTGAAAGGATAGTAGAAAACATCCAGGAGAAACTGGAAAAAAAAAAAAGCACAAGAGGCAACAGTAAAAAGGTCTAGCATATATTCAACTGGAGGACAGAGACTTCTGGGTAAAAGGAATACTTGAATAGTGGTCTATAATTTTCCAAAGCAACAGAAGGCATCAACCTACATATTCAATAATCACTATGAACATCAAGCAGATTAAATGCAAAGAAAACCACACCTGAAAGTCTACACTGTAATCATGCTGCTGAAATCTAAACCCAGAAAGGTGCAAAATCCAACGGTGAGAATCATATCTCATTCAAAGGAGCAACAATAAGATAGACAGTGGAAGTAATAAAAATCAGAAGATAATAGGAAAAAAATATTTAAAATGTGGAAGGAAAACATCTAGAATTCTACCCAGAAAATAGTATACAACAAAATGAAGAAGCAATTATCTTTTTCAATACCACGGAAAACATCACGTACCTCGGGACTTCATTGGTAAGGAATAAACCACTATATCTAATTAGACAACTCATTATTGCTAATGTATCAGTTTCCCAAAATCAATTTTTAGATTCAATGCAATGCCAGCAAATACAGTCAAAGCACTATTAAAGAACAACAAACTGGAGGTATTTGTGTCATATACACATTTAGATTTACTACAAAACTACAGAAGTGAGGCAGTGTGATCCTGATGTGAGACAGAGCACAATAAAACTAAATCTAGAGAGGAACAGTACAGAGACATCATTTACGACCAGGGAAACACTAAAAACAATGGGGGAAGATGCTGAGTTACTAGACAGCCAAATGAAGAAAAATTAACCTTGACCACCACACAAACATCAACTCCAGGTGCCCTTGATACCCTGCACAAATATCAATTCCCGGTTTGCAAATATGAATGTGAAAGTTAAGAATAGTAAATCTTCTAGGAGACTTTTTTTTTTTTTGCAGTTTTTGGTTGGGGCTGGGTTTGAACCTGTCACCTCCAGCATATGGGGCCAGTGCCCTACTCCTTTGAGCCACAGGCGCCACCCTAGAAGAGTATTTGTATGATATTGGATAGATGAAGACTTATTGAACAAGATAGAAAATGCATTAATCATACAGGAAAAACAAGAAAAATCACCTTACATTAAAAAGAAACTGGCTATTAAAAGAGAGAGAGGCCAGTGAGAGACAGACAAAGCTATCTGCAAAGCCTATAGTCTACACAGGCTGGCCTCTAAATCATGTGAAGGAATTCTCAAAATCAGTTGTTGAAAACCGATACAGAACTGAAAAGAAAAAGGAACACAATACTTGAAAGGGCATTCTATAAAGGAGGATATCCAAATGGGCAATAAACTCATAAAGGAGCATCCAACTTCATCAGTCTCCATGGCAAGACAAAATAAAACTACCATGAGATACCATTGCATCACCACTGGATTAGCTAAAATAAAAAAGACTGACCCCGCCAGTGTTTGGCCAGGATACGAAGGAAAAACGGGTTGGGACATTTCTTCCACTCCTTTTCTCCATGTGGGCCTCCCCACCGTAGTTAGGGGAGCGTGTGCCCCCTGGAGTTGGCGTCTCCTGTTGCCGCCCATCTTCCGCAGTGCCCAGCGTTTCTCAGGACAGATAAGACCTCCTCTCACCTGCCCCTGCAGGACCAGGGTGTTTAGAACTTCCCACTGATGCCGGTCGGCCGGCTCCTGGAGGCTTCACGTTCTCTTCTGTCTCCTTAACACTGCCCACACCTCTACAGATCACACAGTCACCAAACTCCTAAATTAAAGCAACACCAGCACCCTGCCTGCTATTACTTCATAGAGATTTAGGCTTTTGCTTTTTATAAAGTCAAAGGCTATTCTAAGGCCTTACATATCACAGGGGAGGGACATAATGGGACTTAAGTGTTAGAAGTGTTATTCTGTGTGCTCTGTTGCAAATACTTTCTGGGGAGGTGAGGAACAGAAGCAGTGAGAGGAGGGAGAGCCCGGGTGGCTCAACCAGAGAGGAAGCAGCAGTCACAGTGAGTGGGGGCACCTCCTGAAGACTCAGCCAAGTGGACTGTACTCCTTGATGAGTCTGGAGGGAAGGAAAGAAACAAGGGTGACACTGCTTTCTGACTTGACCACTTGAAAGAAATTTGCTGCCATTGACTGAGGAAAGCTATGGGTAAACTCGAGGCACTTCAATTTTGCATATGTTAAACTTGAAGTATCTGTTACCCATATCCACGTGGACATGTCAGACAGGGAACTGAAAAGAGAGTGCTGGTTATATTTTAAGGTAAGAAGAGAGATGTGGATTAGAGAGAAAGATTCGGGGTATTGAGAACTAGGAACTAGATTAAATCACTAAAAGTTTGGGAGAGCTCAAAAGGGAGAGAGGACGGAAGCTGAGCCTGGTCACTCCAACATTAAGTTTAAGAACAGAGTAGCCGGCAACAGAGAAGGAGAAGGAGAAAGAACAGCCACTGGGGCCAAATGAGCACAGTGAAGACAGAGCTGGAAGAGGAACGATGGCTGTTGTAACTGTCGCTGAGTAAGAGGATGCGTTATATTTAATTTTCTGTTTATTATGATTGTTTTGGCATTTGTTTTGAGACAGTCTTACTCTGTCACCCTGGGAAGTGTCTTGGCATCATCATAGCTCACAGTGACCTCAAACCCTGGGCTCAAGCCATCCTTCTGCCCTAGACGCCCGAGCACCAGGGACTACAGGCATCCACCACCATGCCTAGCTAGTTTTCTTACTTTTAGTATAGACGGGGTCTGGCTCTTGCTCAGGCTGGTCTTGAACTCCTGGGCTCAAGAAATCCTCTGACCTCAGCCCCCCTAGAATGCTGAGAATACAGGCATGAGCCATCTGGCCTGGCCTCTATGTTGGTATCTTAAAAAGTCTCTCTCCATGGAGACTTTGTAATTTCTGAAAAATGAAATTAAACTAAATATTCAAATCTCCAACTATAACTAGATCTTATCCCTCTTTTCTCACTGTACTGAAAATATTTATAAAAGCTACACTAGAAAAAAACAGGTTCTTTCCTGTTTTAATAAATTCAGAAAATATTTTTACTTAATATTAATTGGCTACTTAATTAGCCAAAACACACTTATTTAGTACATTTAGATATTATGTGGTCTCTTTCCAAGCTTGATAAGTTACTTCTAATGCAAAAGGGTAAATGCTAATATGATCAGCACTGTTATTGTGGAAACAGTTTTAAGATATTAGTCACAAAAATGATTTTTCTAAATATATTTAGCAGGTTTATTTGGCTACATATGAAATCTCTTATAAAATGTGACATGTTATTTCCAGTGACCTAAATACAGTGTTTCCCCCAGAAAGTGAAATGGAATAAAGCCTCAGTGCAGACTTTCCAGACACAGAATAAACACAGTCTCTGATATGTTTTCAACGTTGAAATTATCTGTTTCTATTGTAGTGTTCTCTGGATCACTGCCCCTGAAACAATAATTGAGCTCCTGTTTTAGCAGCAGGTTAGGATACAAGCTTCAGGAAAAGCCATGAGAACTGCACGTGGCCAGCAAACAGCTGCGTGCTCCCCCTGCTTCTCCGGGGGATGAACACCTTGTCACTCTGCCATCCACAGAGCAGACGATTCTGACCTCACCTGCGACACACACATGAGAAATCCACCTTTCCATCTTCCTGTCTTCATCTACCCTATTCTTTTCTTTCTTTCTTTTTTTTCTTTTAAGACAGTCTCACCCTGTCACTCTGTGGGGAGTGCTGTGGCATCATTGCTCACAGCAACCTAAGATGCCTGGGCCCAAGCGATCCTCCTGCCCAGCCTCCTGAGTAGCTGGGACTGCAGGCGGCCACCACCGTGTCTGGCTAGTTTTCTGTTTTAAGCAGAGACAGGGTCTTGCTCCTGCTGAGGCTGGTCTGGAACTCCTCAGCTCAGTTATCCTCTCGCCTTGGCCTCCCAGAGTGCTGGGATTACAGGTGTGAGCCACCGAGCCCATCCAGTCCACTTGGATCTTTCTTCCAATTGAAGGTACATAAACATGTAGAATTTACTTCTCTCAAGGACATATACTTAAAATTTTATAAAACAGGAATCAAGGTTGGACATAAAATAATTAAATCCAAATGTGGACTCTTCAAAAGCCTCAGCCAGGGGAGGAGCCAAGATGGCGGTCTGTAGCCAGCTTTCTGCAGACGCTCCTGTCCAGAAGGAGAGTTAAAGGACAGAAATTTAGCAAGAAAGCCAACGGTTTGGAGCTGAGTCAAGAGACAAGGTCGAGGAATGCACATCAA